>CASHTH010003102.1:0-11705 GCA_030341885.1 Geodia barretti
CATGCGCACTTGTGAGCACACGTGTTGTCAGCTAGCTACAGGTCGTCGAGATGAGGGTTTGCAACTGTGGAGGGTTAGAGAGAGTGGTGAGCGTATAACTGAATCGATGGCTGCAAAGTTTTTCTTGTCGTTCCGGTGAGTGCAATCAACGTAACCTTGCAGCTCGTGATCGCGCCGTCTTTGTTTCCCACAGTCGAGCGAATTACTCGCAATTGAGAACTGTTGAGAGCTCGCTGCCTGCTAACGCCACTCCTCGTTCAACATCGTCTCTTTCACTTTCCACGTTAGTATTACTTATAACTTGTATAATTCATTGCAGTGGCTCTAATATGGTGAGTGTGATTCAGTATCAGTACCACCTGCATTTCATCGAAGTATCAGTCCACCAGTGTTTACTCTTTTAGCATGAGACTGCTGCTTGCTCTTATACACTGAGGAAAGTGTGCAATACTGAGCAATGTTACTGCTGCAGATGGTACTTTGGAGACCTGTCTCACGTGAAGGCAGAGGAGCTGCTGAGTCGACCTGGACTGAGGTCTGGGACGTTTCTCGTGAGAAAGAGCTCCTCCTGTCCTGGCAGCTTTGCTCTGTCTGTGCTGAACCAGGGGAAGGTCTTCCACTATCTTATCATTGGAGACAGCAGCGGAGGTGGGGCCTCTGCAAGCTGCACAGCAGCCTTATAACAGCTGTAGCTATTGTGTACTGTCCTAGATGTATGGTGGTAAGGGAAGCTCCAAGTATGTGAGCACAAACAATGTGCATGTATAGTTATTTGGCATTGTGTGGCTTCCACGCATGAAGTCCTAAGCACAACATGCTCAATGATGATAACTGTATTTGGACACTTGTGAGGTCATAAGCACAACTTGCTCAATGATGATAACTGTATTTGGACTGTAGGCGTGTATGTTGGACTGACCAGTGAGAGGAAAGTGCTCAACACGATGGAAGAACTCGTCACCTACTACAGATCTGGTAGCAACTTCCTAGTTTGCAAGCTGACCGACAGCTGTCCAAAGTCCTCGGTGGACTCCGCCTCTCTTGAGATCGAGCGCTCCTCTCTCGTCCTCCGCGAGAGACTCAGCAGCAGTGGCAGTGACGACATGTGGTACGGGATCTGGACCAGAGAAGGGAGGAAATTACCAGTCCACGTGCGGAGGTTGTCCCCACAGCTGTACAGCAAGACCGACGTGATACACGAGACGGACATGACTCGCCAAACTGTGTGTTCCCTTCGCTGTTTTTTTTTACAACACATTGTTTAACTATTTTTCTGGAAAGCGAACGTTATTATTTTTGATTCCTGATGCATTGCAGAAAACGCTGGCATAATAATATTCCCGCCACTGCGCGCATCCGCACTTGTGAGCACACGTGTTGTCAGCTACCGGTCGTCGAGATGAGGGTTTGCAACTGTGGAGGGTCAGAGAGAGTGGTACTGAGAGTGTAAACTGAATTGATGGCTGCAAAGTTTTTCTTCTCGTTACGGTGAGTGCAATCAACGGAACCTTGCAGCTTGAGTTTGGTTTGGAAGAGGACTGTTGGAATTTGTGTCGACTCATCGCTCCCGTGGCGTGGAGGAGGTTGAGCGTATCGTCAAATGCACGACGAAGTAGCTCATATTCTTGCAGAGTCGACGAGCGTACCCGATTCTTGGGGGTCGAGACTTGTCGATGAACAGACGAAGAAGACGAACCTTCCTTCTGTTCTTCTTCAGTTGCTTTCTCTTCCATCGTGATGTTGACAGGATCGGTGAGATCTTGGAGCCGTACTTCTTTCCTGGCTGACACGTGTCGTTCCACCACTGGAGGTGCGTCGGTGAAATCCACAGACACCCATCCTTCCAAGTCCCCGTCCAAATCCCCGTCACAAGGGCTGTCCCCGTGATGGAGATGGGAGGAAGTTGATCGGTGGTGGGTGGGTCTTCTGGACTGCCAGTCGAGACCGCGTCTGTGGGGTGAAGTGTTGACTTTTTTCTCCTGTTGGAGGTAGCTGAGTGTGGCTATGTCGAGTGGAGTCTGGCCTCTGTTGTTGGAGGTGTTGACAGTCTGGAAGAAAAGGAGGAGAGAGGAAGCATGTGGTAGTGCTAGTCCTATTTACATGTTCTCATGTATTCAGTTACAAGCCCTTTACAAGCCTACACCTTCTTCTGAGCTACAACTATCCTACCTGAACGTCAACAAAAGAATGTCGCTTGAAGGTCTTGTGGAGCTCAAGCGAAGGACTCCCTTTCTTCCTTACCACTGGAGAGACTCGCGAAGCTGGTGGAAAGAGAAATCGGACGTTTCGAGGTCGCCGAGCGACGAGAAGACGCGCAGCGTTGTCTTTTCGTCTCCCTTTCCTTTTCAGTGAATTCAACAGCCCACGTTTTCAGCGTAGGCTTGCGATCTGTCTTTCGGCGCTGCGGTCCTTTTCCGTCCGAGTCTAAACCCACTGGTTTGCGTTTCGGCGAGGATCGGGAGAGGTTCCCTCGTCTGCTGCTGTGTTTGTGGAGCTTTGAGGAGTAGCAACACTCTCCTTGCTAGCTGATAACGAAAAGACTCCTCACTCTACACAAAATTTCTATCTGGCTCACTCTTATTTCTGATGGAAGACCATCTACGCCCTCTTGAATAGCAGCCTGACAGTCTGGAAGAAAAAGGGGAGAGAGGAAAGCATGTGGTAGTGCTAAGTCGCAAACACATGTTCTCATGTATTCAGTTACAAGCCCTTTACAAGCCTACAATTTCTTCTGAGCTACAACTAGCTTTCTTCCTTACCACTGGAGAGACTCGCGAAGGCTGGTGGAAAGAGAAATCGGACGTTTCGAGGTCGACCGAGCGAGAAGACGCGGCAGCGTTGTCTTTTCGTCTCCCTTTCCTTTTCAGTGAATTCAACAGCCACGTTTTCAGCGTAGGCTTGCGATCTGTCTTTCGGCGATGCGGTCCTTTTCCGTCCGAGTCTAAACCCACTGGTTTGCGTTTCGGCGAGGATCGGGGAGAGGTTCCCTCGTCTGCTGCTGTGTTCGTGGAGCTTTGAGGAGTAGCAACACTCTCCTTGCTAGCTGCAGATTCTTTCCCTTGAGGCTCTAAGCCGTCTCGCCCAGTGGCTGCCGTATCATCATCGGCCATTTCTGTTTTGAGCCACGCCCCCCACATAAATAATAACCGCCCCCTTCTTGTATCGCCAGCTACACCCACCCTAATGGCTGCAACTCTTCTCGCTCGGTTGACTGGGTCCTCTACCAAGTACGAGCCATTGCCAAGAATATTTCACATCTCAGGGACGTGTAGGTAGCAAAGTGGTAGTGCAGGGAGGACGGACAAAGGACTTCTCAGACAAGAGCAGGCAACAGTTGAGCTCCGTCGTAGAGATCTTCGACCCCTACTCTGAGTTGTGGGAGCAAAGACAAGTCAAAGGAGACGCTCCGTCGCCTGGAACGTATGCTGCAGCCAGTGCATCACTCTGTGACGACCTTTTCTCGTTTGGGGGGTTTGATGGCAGACAACGCTTCAACACTCTCCACAGACTGGACTCTAAGACGTGGTGCTGGAGTCAAGTGTCTCCTCAGAATGCAGACGGAGCTCCTATGCCCAAGAATTCCTGTGCAATGATAGCATTTAGGAACAGTTTGGTAGTGTTTGGTGGATATGGAGTACGCCGAGGACCTACAGAACCTCATTCATTTATCCAGAGTACCACCACTCCTGGCGAAGGGTGGACGAATGAGCTTCATATCTACAATCTCTCAGAAGGTATATATAAAGTGTAATTATGTTCTACCTGGATGCTCAACCTGACAAAACATAATATGCAAGAAGGGCATTGCATGTGTGTTGCCACCAGCCTTGCACGTGTCAATGCTCAGCTCTCCATGACTCTGGCTGAGTCTCAATTTTCCACATGCATATTACACATTTTACAGCAATGATGAGGTAAGATTATGTAATGAGTTAAGAAGTAAGCAGCCTACGTTGAGTACGGGTGCTACACATGCAGCTCTTTCTGCATACTGTACTTAGTAATGTAAGCGTGGCACATATAGCTAGCTTTTATTAAATTTAGCACAAGTAAAATCATTTTGTGCGTCTATTTCATTTGGCACTATGCAAGGCACATTAGTTTGAGCATTGTTGATCAAAATTTGCTTAATTGTCTCCTCTATCTTCACTGCAGGTGTGTGGAGCTGTCCTGCCACCACTGGAGAGAGACCTCCTCCATGTTCTGGCCCACACCTTCACTGCAGTAGATGACAGGAGGGCAGTCGTGTTTGGAGGATAAATGGAGAGCAGGGCAAAATGAATGATGTCTACATCATTGACCTCTCCACTATGGTATTTAAACGACATGTTGGGACCATGCAATTAAAATTTGAAAATGTGTCCTTTTATTTCGGAATGTCCTTTATAAAACTACATTGCCACACCCCCTCAGTGGGTGGTGTGTAGTGGTAACACAATTCTTGCACAAAGTGACGGTAGTACTGTTTGGTCTCACGTTTTCTGCTGCTACACAAAAGAAATGCATGTGCACCAGTACCATTGCCACTGCTTGTTTCTCTGACTGGCAGCAGAGTCCAACTTTTTTAGACCGACCCTGCTACACACTTCACTTTTTAGGGTGTGAAATTTTGGGGGTGATTCCACTGTCTATGTAAATGGTGTGTATTATTCCAGAAATGGAGCAAACTCAACAAGTCAGGAGGTGGACCTTGGCCAGAGGAGAGGTCCTGTCATGCAGCTTGTTGTCTCAACTATGGCCAGCAGTTCCCTCAACTACTGGTGACTGGGGGAATAGACAGACGGAACCAGCCACTAGAAGATGTCTGGATTCTTGATATAGACAGAGGGAAATGGAGAAAGGTAAGACAAGCCTAACTTATCCCATATTATTATACACATGACTGTTGACATTCTCTCACAACATGCGTGTCTAGGAGAGGCCTACTCTGAAGGCTCGCTGGGCTCACTCTCTCACTGCCTTCAGTCTGGCTCCAGGACTGACAGAGGTTGTGGAGTTTGGAGGGACTTCTGAGCCGTGGACTGGATCTGATAAACACTCAACCTAAAATAGCAGACACAACTCTGCTCCAGTTCAGTGAGGATAAACACACCCTAAACAGCTCAGGCAAACTGTAGCTACTGATCACACATAAAACCTCTATATAAAATGGCAATTATAACATAGAATAATCTTATTCAGGACTAGTGGAAAGCTCTGGACAGTCTCAATGGGAGCTACTCTCTGTAGTTGACAACACACAACGTGGATCACAGGAGAGAATGATTGAGAAATTCCGCTACACAGCAGAGATCTGGCAGCGATCCACAGGAGAGGGTGAGACGGCGAGAATGGAGAGAAGACAACTGGAGAGGGAGAGGGACAGAGCCTTGGGGGAGAAGAGGGTAATGGAGAGGGAGAGGGACAGAGAAAGGGAGGAGAAGAGGGTAATGGAGAGGGAGAGGGACAGAGAAAGGGAGGAGAAGAGGGTAATGGAGAGGGAGAGGGACAGAGAAAGGGAGGAGAAGAGGGTAATGGAGAGGGAGAGGGAGAGGGTGAGGGTGGAGTTGCAGCGATGTCAAGCAAGAGCCAACCAGCTGCAGGAGAGGCTGGAGGAGGTTGAGAGGAGGGAACACGAGAAGGTGGTGGTTCAAGAGCAAGCCATTGCAGCCGAGCAGCGAGGTCCGTCATGGGAAGTGATGGAAGACGAGTTGGAAGAAACAGAGGAAGAGCTTGGCTGTGGGGGATGGGCGAAAGTGAAAGTGGCTAAACTCAAAGTGGCAGCAAAATGTCTGCACGGCCAGTTGATCTACGACTACCACCGTCAACTGTTCAGACGAGAAATGGACGTAGCAGCCAGAGTCAGCCACCCCAACTTGCTGCGTTTCCTCGGAGCCAGACTGGAGGGAGGCATGGCCATTCTGACAGAGTTCATGCCGACTAGTCTCAGAGCTCTGGTCAACAGACGTCCACGACAACGTCTTCCTCTGGAACACGTCCTCTCCATCGCAATTGACGTGGCCCGTGCCCTCAACTACCTCCACAACATGAGCCCCGACCCCATCATCCACAGGGACCTCAGCAGTGCCAACGTTCTCCTCCAGCCCTCTCCCGACGGAGGCTGGCTCGCCAAGGTCTCTGACTACGGCACCGCCAACTTCCAGAGTCAGCTTCAGACCGTGAATCCCGGCAGTCCAGTGTACACTGCCCCCGAGTCCCACGACCCTGCTCTCCAGACACCCAAGATGGACATCTACAGTTTCGGCGTGCTCCTGGTGGAGATGTATACGTGTGATTTCCCTGCTCCTGAACGTCGTGCTGAGCTGATGGAGTCCATCGACCACCCCAGACTCTTGAACCTCATCCGACAGTGTCTGAACGTAGACAGAGATCGACGTCCGACAGCTGCTCAACTGGTGGACCTCCTGCACGCCATGCAGTGAAGACAGACACATCTCTGTCACCATACTCGCGATATCTAAATACATGCACGCCATTTGACAATACTTGTGTCCCCCTTTGCTGTTTTTTTACACAGCACATTGTTTAATTGTTTCTTTTCTGGAAAGTGAACATTATTATTATTTTTTGTCGTTTTGATTCCTGACGCATTGCACAAAGCATTGTCATAATATTCCCGCCACTGCGCGCATGCGCACTTGTGAGCACACGTGTTGTCAGCTACCGGTCGAGATGAGGGTTTGCAACTGTGTAGGGTCAGAGAGAGTGGTACTGAGAGCATAAACTGAATCGATGGCTGCAAAGTTTTTCTTCGTGCGTGTAACAACCTCGTGCTGGCGCGGGTAGGATCGAGTTGTTCTGCTCAAATCAATACACAAGGCACAAGGCCAACCACAACACACCAATCTATATATCTGTAGGATGATGTCATGACATTCGTACAACTATCAGGAACACACACGATACATAGTATACCGAACATACAGCAATTGTGATACAACACAAACAGTCCATACATATTATAGGTTATACATTAAAACATGAATACAGCTAATATATACAACATACGCTAATATAACAACACACCATAACAACACAGTGCGACACTGGCTCCAAACGCTATCAGGACTTTCACTGCCTCCACGTCTCCTTTCTGTGGGAAATAGAGCTGTAACGTCCCTGCGCTTACAAACATGGTTCTAATCGCTGGGAGAGACGGCGCCTGACGCACAAGCAAGTCTTTGAGGGTTTTCTGAAACATTCTAAATCGCTGAGAGTGGGCTGTTCATACTCAAACCTCTACCTCTCATTCCCTCAGACCCCTCTCTCAGTACATCGGTTCAACCATTGTATGGAGGAGGAATATGAATATGCTACTAAGTTTGTGAAAACAAGGCCTGAAAATCACTTATAATTCACTAGCATTTCAGCCATATAGTCACCCCAGCCCCTCCCAGCAAGTGATCTTACTGGCTTACGTAAGGGTTTCAGAGGTTACAAGGCTAACTAACCTGAACGGCACAAAACTATCACAACAAGCATGTCAATGGTATAAGTACCTTCACAGCCAGGTGTAGGGGTGTATTGCCATCTTCAGTCCTACAGTCAACCTCCACCTCAGCAGTGGTCAAAAGAGAGACCAAGAAGTCAGTCTTGTCCTTCTTGACAGAGTCTGTCCATACATAGTAGTGGAGAGGTGTGCCACCCTGGGAGGATAAGAAACAATGTGGCGAGAAAATGTAGGAAGTGAAAGAAAGAAACTTTAACCATATTATTTGCAGTAGGATGTGCTGATGCACAAGGCGCAATGGGGCAATGTGATGTATTGTTAACCCAGCCAAAGGAAAAATGTAGGAAAAATGACCAAAATTAGCTAAGTCCAGCTATTCTTCATCACGAAAAAGAACTCCCCACTCTACACAAAATTTCTATCTGGCTCACTCTTATTTCTGATGGAAGACCATCTACACCCTCTTGAATAGCAGCCTTGACAGTCTGGAAGAAAAGGAGGAGAGAGGAAAGCATTGCGGTAGCACTATGTCTATTTACAAGCAAACATTTTCATGTATTCAGTTACAAGCCCTTTACAAGCCTACACCTTCTTCTGAGCTACAACTATCCTACCTGAACGTCAACAAAAGAATGTCGCTTGAAGGTCTTGTGGAGCTCAAGTGAAGGACTCCCTTTCTTCCTTACCACTGGAGAGACTCGCGAAGGCTGGTGGAAAGAGAAATCGGACGTTTCGAGGTCGACCGAGCGACGAGAAGACGCGGCAGCGTTGTCTTTTCGTCTCCCTTTCCTTTTCAGTGAATTCAACAGCCACGTTTTCAGCGTAGGCTTGCGATCTGTCTTTCGGCGCTGCGGTCCTTTTCCGTCCGAGTCTAAACCCACTGGTTTGCGGTTCGGCGAGGATCGGGGAGAGGTTCCCTCGTCTGCCGCTGTGTTCGTGGAGTTTTGAGGAGTAGCAACACTCTCCTTGCTAGCTGCAGATTCTTTCCCTTGAGGCTCTAAGCCGTCTCGCCCAGTTGCTGCCGTATCGTCATCGGCCATTTCTGTTTTTGAGCCACGCCCCCCACATAAATAATAACCGCCCCCTTCTTGTATCGCCAGCTACACCCACCCTAATGGCTGCAACTCTTCTCGCTCGGTTGACTGGGTCCTCTACCAAGTACGAGCCATTGCCAAGAATATTTCACATCTCAGGACGTGTGGGTAGCAAAGTGGTAGTGCAGGGAGGACGGACAAAGGACTTCTCAGACAAGAGCAGGCAACAGTTGAGCTCCGTCGTAGAGATCTTCGACCCCTACTCTGAGTTGTGGGAGCAAAGACAAGTCGAAGGAGACGCTCCGTCGCCTGGAACGTGTGCTGCAGCCAGTGCATCGCTCTGTGACGACCTTTACTCGTTTGGGGGGTTTGATGGCAGACAACACTTCAACACTCTCCACAGACTGGACTCTAAGACGTGGTGCTGGAGTCAAATGTCTCCTCAGAATGCAGACGGAGCTCCTATGCCTAAGACTTTCTGTGCAATGATAGCATTTAGAAACAGTTTGGTAGTGTTTGGTGGACATGGAGTACCCCGAGGACCTACAGAACCTCAATCATTTATCCAGACTACCACATTCACTGATGGCGAAGGGTGGACGAATGAGCTTCATATGTACAATCTCTCAGAAGGTATATATAAAGTGTAATTATGTTCTACATGGATGCTCAACCTGACAAAACATAATATGCAAGAAGGGCATTGCATGTGTGTTGCCACCAGCCTTGCACGTGTCAATGCTCAGCTCTCCATGACTCTGGCTGAGTCTCAATTTTCCACATGCATATTACACATTTTACAGCAATGATGAGGTAAGATTATGTAATGAGTTAAGAAGTAAGCAGTCTACGTTGAGTACAGGTGCTACACATGCAGCTCTTTCTGTATACTATACTTAGTAATGTAAGCGTGGCACATATAGGTAGCTTTTATTATAATTAAGCACAAGTAAAATCATTTTGTGTGTCTATTTAATTTGGCACTATGCAAGGCGCATTAGTTTGAGCATTGTTGATCAAAATTTGCTTAATTGTCTCCTCTATCTTCACTGCAGGTGTGTGGAGCTGTCCTGCCACCACTGGAGAGAGACCTCCTCCATGTGCTGGCCACACCTTCACTGCAGTAGATGACAGGAGGGCAGTCGTGTTTGGAGGAAAAATGGAGAGCAGGGCCAAAATGAATGATGTCTACATCATTGACCTCTCCACTATGGTATTTAAACGACATGTTGGGACCATGCAAATTTAAAATTTGAAAATGTGTCCTTTTATTTCGGAATGTCCTTTATAAAACTACATCGCCACACCCCCTCAGTGGGTGGTGTGTAGTGGTAACACAATTCTTGCACAAAGTGACGGTAGTACTGTTTGGTCTCACGTTTTCTGCTGCTACACAAAAGAAATGCATGTGCACCAGTACCATTGCCACTGCTTGTTTCTCTGACTGGCAGCAGAGTCCAACTTTTTTAGACCGACCCTGCTACACACTTCACTTTTTTAGGGTGTGAAATTTTGGGGGTGATTCCACTGTCTATGTAAATGGTGTGTATTATTCCAGAAATGGAGCAAACTCAACAAGTCAGGAGGTGGACCTTGGCCAGAGGAGAGGTCCGTCCATGCAGCTTGTTGTCTCAACTATGGCCAGCAGTTCCCTCAACTACTGGTGACTGGGGGAATGGACAGACGGGGCCAGCCACTAGAAGATGTCTGGATTCTTTGATTATGACAGAGGGAAATGGAGAAGGTAGACAAGCCTAACTTATCCCATATTATTAACAATGGACTGTTGACATTCTCTCACACATGCGTGTCTAGGAGAGGCTACTCTGAAGCTCGCTTGCTCACTCTCTCACTGCCTTCAGTCTGGCTCCAGGACTGACAGAGGTTGTGGAGTTTGGGGACTTCTGACCATCGACTGGGATCTGAATGAGACTCAACCTAACATAGCAGACACAACTCTGCTCCAGTTCAGTGAGGATACACACACTCCTAAACAGCTCAGCAAACTGTAGCTATCTGATCACACATAAACCTCTATATAAATGCCATTATAAATAGAATTCTTATTCAGGACTAGTGGAATGGCAGAGGGTGAGGGTTTGGAGGAGAGAGGGAGAGTGAGTGGTGGAATTGGCAGGCGATGTCAAGCAAGAGCACCACGCAGGGGAGGCTGGAGGAGGTTGAGAGGAGGGAACACGAAGAAGGTGTGTTTCAAGAACAAGCCTTGCAAGGCCGACCATCGAGGTCCGTCATGGGATGAGGAGACGAGTTGGAAGAAACGAGGAAACTCTCGGAATATGAGGTGGGCTGTGGTGAAAGTGGCCAAACTCAAGGTGGCAGCAAATGGGGTCTGCACGGCCGGTTTGAGATACGACTCCCCACCGCACTGTTCCGACGAGAATGGACTCGCGCCAGAGTCATCCACCCCCCCAACTTTCTGCGTTTCCTCGGAGCCAGACTGGAGGGAGGCAATGGCCATCTTGACAGAGTTCATGCCGACTATTCTCAGATCTCTAGTTGACCAGATGTTCCACGTGTCTTCCTCTGGACACGTTCCTCCCATGCAATAGACGTGCCCCGTGCCCCAACTACCGCTCCACAACAGACCCCGACCCCATCATCCCAGGGACCTCAGCAGTGCCACGTTCTCCTCCATCCCTCATCCAGACGGAGGCTGTCTCGCCAAGGTCTCCTGACTACGGCACCGCCAACTTCCCCGGTCGGCCATACCGTGATCCCGCAGTCCAGTGTATGCACTGCCCCCGAGTCCCACTACCCTGCTCTCCAAGACCCCAAGATGGACATCTACAGTTTTCGGCGTGCTCCTGGTGCGAGATGTATACGTGGTTGATTTTCCCTGCTCCTAGAACTGTCTTGCTGAGCGCTGATGAGTCCAGCGACCACCCGTCTCTGAACCGTCATCCAAGTCTACGAGACAAGATCGCCTCCGACAGCTGCTCACTGGGGACCTCGCGCCATGCAGTAAAAAGACACACATCCTCTGTCAACCATACTCACGATATATAAATACATGCATGCCATTTGACAATACTTGTGTCCCTTTGCTGTTTTTTTACACAGCACCATTGTTTAATTGTCATTTCTTTTTCTGAGAAAGGAATGTATTATTTTTGTCGTTTTGATTCCTGACTTCCTGACGCATTGCACAAAGCAAACCGTCATGTTTACATTCCCGCCACTGCGCGCATGCGCACTTGTGA
>CASHTH010003103.1:0-64758 GCA_030341885.1 Geodia barretti
ACTATGGTAACTACAGAGTTCAGATTTTCTAATTGATCATGAAGTCATCTGATATCCAGAGTAGTGTGTGTCTTACGACTTAAGTTAATTATTATTGTTATATATAATTATTTGTTACTATTTGTTAAAAACATCATCCCAAGCAGCGTTCGCACTTTGTGGAGGATTGGGCTTTAACCCAGCCAAACGGAGGATAGTTTATTACTAAAATGGAACTGTGGTGTTTTGCATGCACCGAGGAATGTGGCATTACATAACATTCCTATAATGTTAGGAACTAATTACATTCTTGCACTGGGCCCTATATTACTTTTCTGACACACTCTCTTCAAGTTCTTCATTACAGCGATAATCCCTGCTTGATACAAGTATCATCACCAGCTAGCTAGTTTTTGGGAGGTTGGTGAAATTCACTGAATGATAAATATCTCTGGCACAATGATCATTCACAAATTGGGACTAAGGTATTCTATAATAATAATAGTGAACTTTTGCATAAACTTAAAAGCATTGGACACAATAATAATGTAGCCTGGCCTGGTTAAAGTTTTGACGTAAACTTTCCACAGCTAACTGTATAGCTTAATGTTCACATATCCTGCACTACCCCGACAATAGCAATTGCTTCAATTTCCACTTTCGCTGCCTGCATGACAAGATCCAGTCCAGACATAGACAGGATAAACACACACGTCATTTTCCCACCTCTGGTAGCTTAGCAGTTTGATAGGCTGCTCTTGCTGGTTGCTTGTCAGTGAAAACTCATTATTTTTCTGAAAGAATGACACGGTTGGATCAGCCATTTTGTCCTTTGTAAGGGAGTTGTCCTCTTTTTGGAGGTTAAAAATGTAGAGAAGTGAGCATTTGGGACCTCAAACTGTGTCCTTTATTGGGAGGTTTTTTCTATTATGTCCTTTATTCAGAGATTTTACTATGAAATTGAGAGGTTGTGTCCTTTATTCGCTGTATGCTAAAAATTCTGACCATTCTTGATTGAGTACACAGTCACACATTAAGTTCTGTGTTATTCTCCATAAATAACGGTCGGACTAAGCCACATCCAAAGCCACACAGAGACAAACCAGGAAAAAAGGAGCACCACCTCCTTATATATGTTATATACTAAGTAGCACGTTCGGTACAAAAAAGGACCCTCTAATTAAAGAACACCTCCTATATAAGGGACACTTGGTTCTGTCCCACACAAGTACATTAGTGAATTTTACAATCCTAAATAACGGACACCTTTGAATAAAGGTCACTTCCAATGCCCCCAAGGTGTTATTCAGAGGTTTGACTGTACTATCTTGTTCTGTTTGAAAAGGTAGTGGAGGGTCGTCCCCAGAGCCAGCAGTGTCTCTTGAGAGTTGGCAATGGGAAGAAACACATCAGTACCATCGTCAGCACCAGAGAGGTCACCAAGTTAATCAGATTGTGAGCGGAAGAGAGGGAGAAAGGTTACTGGAAATGTCATACTAATGAGTTTGTCCTCTTTTACGAGAATAAGGGACACCTTTAACAGACTTTTCCTTTATTTACAGATGTCCCTTACTCAGAGGTTCTATCTTTTAGTCTGGTCCCATAACAACAGAACTCTCCATCTGAAGCCCGTACGCATTTGCGGTAGCATCGGCTTACTCAGGTTCTGTAATACATTAAATATAGGGGCTGAACAAAGTGTCCTGCGTAGAGAGGTGTCCTCTATTCAGAGGTTCTGTAATACATTAAATATAGGTTATACACACTTCTCATAATTATATTATATTTCTTGGTTGGGTTTGAAGAGCTCCAAGCAGTAGCACATTGTTCCTCTCGCAATCCTAACTTTTCGCGTTGCGAATACCTGGCCTCCTGGCTGGCAGATTATGGAGGCATTGGTGGATTAGCCTACTGACAGGGTGGTCCTCGCGAAACTGGCCACATTCATGGAGCCAATCGTTCACATGTTCCATGTAGTGACTCTGTCGCTGCAGCTCAGTACGTGCCACTAGCAAGCCACTCTTTTCATCAACGTAGTTCCCACCTTATACTCCCTTACGGTAATTTTATGACTCATTTAGCTAATACGATAATACTTTAGTAGTTATAGTTAACCCTCGGCACGCATGCGCAGCGAGGGTTACAGTAGTCATTCTGTCATTCTGTCTGTCTGTCTGTCTGTATGTCTGTCCGCGCGAGTTATCGCACTACAGGCTACAAGGCGGCCAACGAGAAGTTTGTGGATGCGGCCATGCCTTCCCATCTAAGCGTAAAGCCCAGTCTGGCAATATATCCCAAGCAATGAAGCATAGTAGAATTAACATCCCTCCTATACAGGCTATCCATCAAATATTTCATACATGATAGGATTAAAGGAAGAACTCTCATTTCTACGTTGAAGGATCCCTCTGAGCTATATATATTATATTATCAAAGCACAGACACTCCATCCCGTCATGTTCAAAGCACAATAATGCTCCTCTCATAGCTGAACAGTGTTACTGCAACAACATGTCATTTGGTTACTCTGATAAGCACTAATGAACTCATAGCAGATACCCTTCATCCAATTTGTTCATCTTTTATTCAATTTTGTAGTTACAGTGGAACCTCATTAAAATACGAACACTGTTAAGCGAAATAACTGTTTGATACGAACCACTTTGAAATAGCCCACCTAGCTTACAAAACCACAAACGTGCGCATTTTGAGCCGAGGGTTTGCACTTTAGTGCTTTTCATTTTTCCTGCAAGTTGGTAATTAACCCTCGGCGCGCATGCGCAGCGAGGGTTACGGTTTGTCTGACTGTGTGTGTGTCGACGCTTATTCTGGCACTACAGGCTACGAGGCGGTCCATTAGTGATACCAGCGGCTTCAGAACTACGCGAGCCAGAAAACTAAAAAGGCGATTTTCTTGAAACGACTGCGTTCAAGAGCGACAAACTGGCACGGTCGCGGACCGCGTTGCGTGGCCCAACCCATCTATAAGCGGTGCACATGCGTATATTAGACGCAGTATGTCGACCTGATTCGCTTGCTCTGTGTACCTTGGAGGCACAAGAAGCCACAGCGAAGGGTGTGTATCGACTCCCGCGTGCTATCTACTAGCAGGCACTGCGGGTAAACGCCAGCCTAGCCCACATTAGCGTTACCGCGCATGCGTAGTTCGTAGAGGGTTTTATTTCTATGACTATGAGAACTTAATGGCGGCACCTGAATTCTTATGATAGTGCCACTTAATCAGATCATGACACACACCGACAATGAACTCATTGCGCATGTGGAGGGAGAGAGCCTACAGACAAGGTTATTATTGCTCGCAGATGTAAATTGCAAACAATCATGAAGAAAGCTTGTGAGTCCAAGAATAATGCATTAGCAGATTCCAGTGGTGAGTGATTGATAGATATGAGAGCTACACTTGTGTGTTTACAAGCAGCCTGATCCACCACAATCACTGAAGGGAAATGAATATCCTCGCCATGTAGACAGACATTGCATTCCTGCAGAGGCCTGCAAGGGTTTATGAGCGTGTAAGCGCTGGAGCAGATGGCTTTCTTCACCAGATTACCTCAGATTAATTATCCGCAAGTCTCGCTCCCGATCTCATGCCAGGCATGTTGAAAGAAATGTGTGAAGAGTGCATAAGTCAGAAGGAAAGAAAGAAACAAAGAAAAATCGGGACACACACCGATGACTAACTCACTGTGCCTGCTAAATGAGGGAGAGTCTAGCTATGGTCAAGGCTAAAATTGCGTGCATAGGAAGTAATTTGCAAACATGAAGTAAAATTGTGTCCAATTAGCAGATTCCAGTATATAGGAATTGATTAAAGAGCTAATAAAAGACCATCTGTCCTGTACTGAAGACACTATGGGTGAAGTAGGTCAAAACTAATCATTCACCCGCCCTCCCGATCAGGTAGATGTGCATGCACAACATTGTAGGCAAAGCATTGGTGAAAAAGTTTTAGTCCTGGAGAGAAAGAGGCTAGTGAAAACCTAGCGAGCGAGGGTTACAGTAGCTACTTGGTTTGTATGTCTGTCTGTCTGGCTTGCAGAATAATTCATTGTGTGTTTGTGAACTTGGATATGATCCACTAAGGACAATATTTGAAATCAGACATACATAGCTACTTCGATACTGTAATATTTTTTAGTTCATGGTTATGCATGAGTATAAGAAAAACTATAACAGAATCGGAGTTTTATATGATATAGACCGACAGTGCAACTTCATCAGATCATGATACACACTGACAACAAATTCATTTGCCTCTAGAGAGAGCCTATGGACAAGGCTAATATTGCTTGTCAAAATGCAAATATGGAGTAAGCTTGTTGGTGCATTACATAGCAGTTTCCAGTAGTGATAGATAAGAGAGCTAAAAATAGACAGTGTGAGGTAAGTCAAAACATATCCTTTTCAGGAGATATGTTAGCTAAGTGCTGGTCCAATGACCAATGTTGTAGGCAAAAGATTGGTTGAGAATGTATGTGTGGTCCTGGAGAGCTTTAAAGATGTTAGTCAACACCTGATTGCATTGACTTAATGCGCTCATGGCATGGTATGTTAGTGCACATGCACTAAAGTAACTTCTTCCATGTTGATATTTATAGCAAATAATGGCATTCTTGCAGATCTTTGACACCTGCAAGGGTGCTATGTTTCTCAGTACAGCAGACTAATATAAAGGTCTCGTGGTTCGCAGAAAATTCATTGTGCGTTTGTCAACTTAACCCTTTGGACGCCATGGGTATCTTTAAAAAAGCAGAGATTGATGTATAACATACTAATGCCTAGTATTATAGCTAGTATATTATGGACTTATGGAAGCTCTGGGCATATATATGCCCGTGGCTTGCTAAGTGTATGCCGCTTAAGGACAACCTCTGAACTAAAATTCACTTCGTCCTTGTTGATATAACATATAATAGCATTGTTGCAGATCCTTGACACCTGCAAGGGTGCCATGTTTCTCACTGCAGCAGACTGCATAATAAAGGTCCCGTGACCATCAGCAATTCATTGGTGTTAGTGTGTTTGTAAGGATATGCCACTAAGGACTACATTTTTTGTACTTTGATGCCGTAGGAGAGTTGAAAACACTACAGCAGAGACAGTGTATATAGTAAGAACCTATAATTTTCCCCAGGAGATCATGCTTATGCAGAGTTCAGCAAACATTGCAGGCAAAAGATTGGTGTGTGTGGTCCTAGAGAGGAAGAGGCTAGTCAATACCTAATTCCATTCATGTATAGGATGTTAAAGCATGCACTATATAAAAGTAAATTATTCAGTGTTGATACTTAATAACATAAATGGCATTCTTGCAGATCTTTGACACCTGCAAGGGTGTTATGTTTCTCACTGCAGCAGACTGCATAATAAAGGTCCTGGTGGCCATCAGAAATTCATTGGTGTTAGCGTGTTGGTAAGGATATGCCACTAAGGACTACATTTTTTGTACTTTAATGCCGTAGGAGAGTTGAAAACACTACAGCAGAGACAGTATAGTAAGAACCTAAGTAAGTAAGAACCTATATTTTCCCCAGGAGATCATACTTATGCAGAGTTCAGCAAACATTGCAGGCAAAAGATTGGTGTGTGTGGTCCTAGAGAGGAAGAGGCTAGTCAATACCTAATTTCATTCATGTATAGGATGTTAAAGCATGCACTATATATTATTCAGTGTTGATATTTAATAACATAAATGGCATTCCTGCAGATCTTTGACACCTGCAAGGGTGTTATGTTTCTCACTGCAGCAGACTGCATAATAAAGGTCCCGTGGCCATCAGAAATTCAGATATGGCACTAAGGACCACATATTTTGTATGTAATTGCAAATATGGAGTAAGCTTGTTGGTGCATTACATACCAGATTCCAGTAGTGATAGATAAGAGAGCTCAAAAGACTTCAACAGAGACAGTGTGAGGTAAGTCAAAACATATCCTTTTCAGGAGATATGTTAGCTAAGTGCTGGTCCAATGACCAATGTTGTAGGCAAAAGATTGGTTGAGAATGTATGTGTGGTCCTGGAGAGCTTTAAGAGGTTAGTCAACACCTGATTGCATTGACTTGATGCATGTATGGGATGTTAAAGCATGCACTAAAAAACAACTTCTTCCATGTTGATATTTATAACAAAAAATAATGGCATTTTTGCAGATCCTTGACACCTGCAAGGGTGTTATGTTTCTCACTGCAGCAGACTAATATAAAGGTCTCGTGGCTCGCAGAAAATTCATTGTGTGTTTGATGTGCCGCTAAGGACAACATTTGAACTAAAATTCACTTCTATATAACAAATAATGGCATTCTTGCAGATCTTTGACACCTGCAAGGGTGCTATGTTTCTCACTGCACCAGACTGCATAATAAAGGTCTCATGGCCATCAGAAATTCATTGGTGTTAGTGTGTTGGTAAGGATATGCCACTAAGGACCACATATTTTGTACTTTGATGCTGTAGCTGATATTATGGAGCTTGCTTAATTATGGTTTTAGTTGGGGTGTTCTAAAAGAATTCCTCAAATAGGGTAGCTAAGCTTGTGAGTCCAAGAATTGTATTAGGATATTCCAGTAGTTATTGATATATAAGAGAGCTCAAAACACTACAGCAGAGACAGTGTGAAGTAAGTAATGACCCAAAATTTGTTCCAGGAGATCATGCTTATGCAGAGTTCCGCAAACATTGCAGTCAAAAGATTGGTGAGTGTGGTCCTAGAGAGGAAGAGGCTAGTCAATACCTAATTCCATTGACTTAATGCATTCATGGTATGTTAGTGCACATGCACTAAAAAATAACTTCTTGGCATCTGAATGCTTATGATAGTGCCACTAAACAAGATCATGACACACACCGACAATGAACTCATTGCACCTGTGGAGGGAGAGAGCCTACAGACAAGGTTATTATTGCTCGCTGATGTAAATTTGCAAACATGAAGAAAGCTTGTGAGTCCAAGAATAATGCATTAGCAGATTCCAGCAGTGATTCAGAGCTACACATCAGATACATGTGTGTTTACAAGTAGCCTGATCCACCGCAGTGATTGATTGATAAGAGAGCGCGAAAGGAGACAGTTTAAAGTAAGTCAGAACCTATCATATTCCCCAGCAGATTCTTATGCACCGGTTCCACATGACTAACGTTGATTGGTTGAGAAAGTATGTGTTGTCCTGGAAAAAAGAGGCTAGTCAACACCTAATCCCATTGACTTGATGCATGTAAAAAAGCCGTCGATAGCAAATTAAAGTGCCAACCCTCGGCGAACTGCGCATGTGCGATTCTGCTAATTGATGGGCTGGGCTATTTGTACTCGCGGTCTCCCGCTAGTAGCTCGCGTAGAGTCTGACATGGGCTAGCTACAGTAGTAGATAGCATGAGGGAATCGATACATGCCATTCGTTGTGACTTCATGAGCCCCCAAGGTACACAGAGCAAGCGGATCAGGTCGCGGTAACCCAGTGTGATTATGCTTTTTCGCTTGTTTTCACGGCGAATGCAGTCGTTTCAGGAAAATCGCCCTTTTGATTTTCAGGCTCGCGTAGTCCTGAAGCCGCTGGTATCGCTTATAGCCCGCCTCGTAGACTGTATATGCGTCACTAGACACAGACCGACAGATAAACCCTCGCTGCGCATGCGCGCCGAGGGTTAATTAGCAATTAGACTGTCAGTTTTTGGTGTGACGTCAATAGTCAGCTACGCATAAAAGCCAGTAGCCCCAGCGGCCTGTAGCAGCCGCGGCCCAACATGAATCCGGATAAACAAAGTCTTGTAGAGGATGCGCCGGAACTCGGATGGAGTCGACGGTTACCATTAAACTCGTTCACGCACCTACCACGAAGGAATTCCTTACGACGGCAATTTTAGAGAAAGTCAAAGCGTACCACCAGCCCCTTTTTTCGGTGTGAGAGGGCCTGGGGCCGAGGGTAGTGCAAGCCCCCCAGACACGAAAAAAACAGAGACGAAACAACAAGATGAGATTGCCGGAAAGGAGCAAAAGGAGCTGACACCTCAACAACTCGTGACGCAATATACGCAGTGGGGTCTCGGGCGAGGGGTAGACATTACCAAGCAAACGCCGTGGATGGAAAAAACGCCGTTCCAAGTGCGCTCTGTACACCTCGACGATCTCATAGAGACGGACGAGGGCAGGCTGCTAAAATTTTACAGCGAGGTTGTCAACAATAGCACGACAATACACCACCAGGTACGCACCGGCGTCAAGGCTCCCGACACTCCACTTACCGTGGGCGTGGACACAGAATACTCTCGCACGGAGTGCTCTTCCAAGCATGTTGTTGGGCTGAAAGTGAAAAATCGCACTATCTCCTTTCGCATGGACTTCAAAGACCTCCCTAAGTCGTGGGTGAAAGAAATGCATATGGCGAGGGAACTGGTGGGGGGAATGGAAGAGGAACACATTACGTCAGTGCAATTGAGATGGGGGGCATGTATTTCAGTATCCTCACAGAAAAAGAATATGAAAGGAAAATGTCTCTCAGTGGAAATGCTTCACTCAATTGTCAGCTGTATGGGGGCTTAGAGCAATCTTTCAAGCAAACGGAAAACAAGAAAAGCAAGTCACAGCACATGGAGCGGAAGATGATCGGAAGAATTACCAAAACCGGCAACAGGGAGGTTGTTGAAAAAGAAAATGAGGCTGTCATAGGATGCCAACTCCAACCAATCAGCAGTCTTGTTAAGCATCCGTATATTCAGCTTGCGGTGAAAAAAGCAGTTAAAGAATACACCAAAACAAAGATTAGCAGTAAGTGAAAAAAATTTTGGGCATGAATGATAAGTATAAGAGTAGAATCAGTTGACTAACTACTAACTTCATAAGTCTATGCCCTTTTTATGCTTTAGCTTTGTAGATGAAGGAGATGCCCAAGGATATGTTCAGCGAGTTTAATTTTATAGCTGGTTTGTAGAATTATGCTAGAACATGCTTTTGGCAAGAAGTGATTGTGTATTTTATGCATGTAGCTAAACAGACTGCATTAATTATGATGGTGACCGACCATTGATTGAAAAGTGGACTGGTTTTACTTGCCAATAACTTATATACTGATGTAATACTGATTTCTTTTTTTTTCATAGCTGGCGGGCCTTATATCATATCATGTGGAGATTCATGCCCAATGTATTTGATGGTTGATGGAGAAGACAAGAAACTAACCATCACATACCAAAAGACAGAGGCAGAGGCATTTTCCATAATGACTGTAAATGATAGACTTAATCACCACGAGTTAGAATTCTCCCTAACTAGCAATCTGTACCAGTTCAAGAAGAAGCGACAGTCAAAAGATAAGGAGTCTACTACACTTGAAGACAAAGTCGTAGGGCTCCAGTATATGCTGGAAGTAGATGTGAATCGCATAACTGGTCGTGGTCAAAGTGCTCCAAAAATGAAACTCTGTTCAAGCCATCGAAGAACACGACTGTTGCTGAAAAAGCGATCCGACCGCAGAATATCAAGTGACACCAAGGACTGGATCAAGGGAACAGAAGCATACTACATAGAGTGTATGAATGCCATTGGAACGGGTTTTCTGTGTGTCAACGACAGAACCAGCTTCCGCAGGGGTGAGCTTCGTAAGAATGGAACCATACCTCCATTAGGCGATGAAGATAGTATAAAAGGACGTCTTAAGGTGTGTGTTGTGGGATCTAGTTCGGCTAAGATGGAAAATCGCTATTTTATGTTATTTACACTGCAGCCTCAACAGCCACCCAAGAACACTCAGCAGGCTAAAATCAGGGTTCAGCAACCCCAACAACCACCAAGGGGTGGATTGGATCAAACAGTGGAGCAATATCCACCCGATATTTCGCAACAGCCAAGCAGTGTTCAGCCACCCCAACAACCACCAAGGGAACAAGCAACGATGATGGCGTATCCTCCAATGCCAGTGGAACAGCAACAATCTGATTCCCAACAGGAAAATGAAAGTGTTGACGTAGTTTAAGAAACCATAATTATTGTTACTCATAATTATTTTCTCCCAACTTACTCATCACTATATATTTTTTACCATCGTACAGTTGTGTTTTTGTTTACACCTTTGTTCATTGTTATTGTATTTAGCTACTTCATAGTTTCCCACCCAAATAGGAATTCTATTTTTTTTCACTATGTATAATATACCAAATTCTAGCTTTATAAGGTGTATGACCTCTTGTGTTCACACTCCCCTGCCCACTTTGTTATAAGCGTTTAGGTTTTGTTTTGTGCACAAATTATATATGGCCACAAATTAGTTTCATTGCTTAGCTACCAATTTTATCATGTACCAAATAATAAAATTGGCTGAAACCCCATCCCTACATCTTTGGCTAAGGCCTGTTAACACATCTGATTGACTAATGCATTTACAGATTTTGTTAGTGAAGTGAAAGTGAAAGAGAGTAAAAAATGTACTGACATGAAGAGGCCCAGTTTATCCACACTCATCGGGCACTCAGTGATAAGACATGCATGAAAGTATGTGATTGGAACCCTATCAGAAGTCTCTTCCTCAGACAGTTGTACTGGAAACTGTCTGAAGAACAGACTTCTGATAGCTGAGCTACCCATTGGCGACATTGTCAACAGAATATATTTTATGTAACTTCAGGGAGGTCAAACTGTTTGGTGTTTGTTCATAATGAATGAAATGCACTTGGCTAACACTCCACTCGAATATATATAACCCTGGACAAAAAAAGAATAATATTATAATACACCACCTCATAAAGTCTGCTAGAAATTTCTACGAGCTAGCTTTAGCAAAGAGCTAATCTAGTGCTCCAACTCTCATTGCATCCAAGAGCCCCCTGAAACTACACTTGAAATGCTATTCTAAACGTGACCTAAAGCTCTACTGGTCTACGTACCGTAGTGACCTGGAAGAAGAAACGACCGCCACGTGACTGTCATACCTACCAACCTGCAAATGAACCTTTGCTTGAGAAATGTGTCAAATTTGCTTGATTTGAAGTATATATTTTTGCTTGAAAATGCTGTGTGTCCATTCAAAATGTATAGGCATGATGCATCACAGGTTAGCACAAAAAGAGGGATTTGGCGATTTCCTGGAGGGATAGGCAGTATTTTTACTTGATTATCATTCAAAAAGCGGGATTGATTGGTAGGTATGGACTGTGCACACCTATATCAAACGTGTTCGTGAACAAAATCAGCCTTGTTCCGGTAAAGATAATTAGAGAGTCGGTAGACTCTCTATATAGGGATGACACGGGTGAAATCTCACGTGATCCGCGTACAAAACGACTAAAAACTCGGTGAGAATCACTCCCTAGGCCTTCAAAACATACTAGAAATAGTCTACGGGCCCATATCTACCTATACATGTCCCCCAAGACCTCATACGCACCTCCAGTCGTCCACGGGAGAATTCGCTCATACGCGATTTCACAATTTTCGTGTCATCATATTCTTCATCTTCTTCTTCTTCTTCTTTAAACCCGCTATCTCCTTACCAGTACCAGTTCAAGCACTGATTTTTTCACTGAAGGTCTCCAATTTCGCCGGAGGTGTGCACGGACATCAAGCGATCGTTTCTTTCTTGCCGCTATATAGTCACTACGGTAGATCATGGAGCTCTTCCTTGGTCGACACTGAACAACGCCATTTGCTGCTTACTCAGCATCGGTGAGCCTCGCACATGCGCGAGGCAGGGGCGTTGTCCAATGCGGTTGCGAGCGTATTACCAGGCGAGTTGGCAGACCTGCAGAGAAACTCTCAACCTCCAGTACCTTCTGTAAGTAAGTGTGCACATTTCCAACTGGCTAGCTTGCTGTTGATTTGCACGAAGAGCAACTTGCCAGAGTCTACGCTGTGTTACGCGAGCCTCGCGGGGCACTCAGTCAAACGGGCCTTCTTTGTTTGTCCCCCAGGTTGTAGCCTGATTACCAAAGCCTGCCCATGAACCACAACCATGTGCAATAATCTAATTACAAACTCCTTTTTGAAGACAATACATGAGGTGAATGCGGTATCTAGCCCCTGCTTCAGCACCATTATAGCTACTACTTTCAACAGTTACAATTTGTCTATGGTAGCCTATCTACAACATACCCATGAACATCAGAGTGACTATAACAATAAATGTAGTGTTGTCATAAGCTGTTAAAAAAATAGTGGAAACAAGTGGAAAAATCATTTCTTCAAAATGAAAGGGGGATATAGGGATGGCTTGAAGCACCAAAAAGGAAGAAACAGGGGTCATTACACAGCAAAGTTGCACAAAGCTACATGACACCATCCCTATATCTTTGTTTTATTGTTTATAAGCAAAGTTTAACCCTTTGGACACTATGGGTATCTCCTTAAATAAGCAGAAATTGATGTATAATATATTAACGCCTAGTATTATAGACATGATAATACATTCTTATGGACTTATGGAGGTTCTGGGCATATACATGCCCGTGGCTTGCTAAGGGTTAATATCGAACAAAGATATAGGGATGGTGTCATGTAGCTTTGTGCAACTTTGCTGTGTAATGACCCCTTGTTTCTTCCTTTTTGGTGCTTCAAGCCATCCCTATATCCCCCTTTCATTTTGAAGAAATGATTTTTCCACTTGTAATTATACGTACATGGCAAATAGCTAGCGGACCCGCCATTTTAAAAATGAAGCCAATGTAACGCTGAACACGTTGGCGTCGCCTTTTTTGTTGAGAGTGAAACTACCAGAAGAAAGTAGAAACAGAACGGTAATGTGTAGCCCGACGTTGCCTTGCCCGCTCCCGCTCTCCATCTCGTAATCCTCGCTAAAAAAGACGAGCCTCTCTGTCGTGAGGACTTTCTACTGCCGGGCGTTCTGTCTGTCTACCTCTTTGAACAGAAGCAGTATCGTTGCCTTGTCCGCTCTCCATCTCGTAATCGTCACGAAAAAATACGGGGTAACCCGTGAGGACTTTCGACGGCCGATGTACCATACCATAATCCTGCAGCTACACACTGAGAATGAGTGTTTGTGCAAAAATTATACGTATTTCTTGTGCAGTAGATTAAGCGCTTATCTGTTGCACCTTTAGCCGGTATAATACCACCTCTTAGAGGAAAAAGCCTTCCTGGGTAAGTTAGTGTAAGCGCTGGCAAGGACAGCTTGTTATTAATCTCGGCGCGCATGTGCAGCGAGGGTTACAGTAGCCGTTCTGTCTGTCCGTCCGTCTGTTACCACGATTTCTGCCACCACGCGAAACAAACAGGTAAAATAGCAACACCAGCGGGTTCAGCGCTACACTGGCTTTATTTTGAAATAGGCGATTTTCAAGTGCCGCGTTCAGAAGTTATGGCGTGAAAACCAAGTGAACAAGCCAATATGCTAATTAGCACTGGCTTACCTCGACCTGATCCGCTTGCTCTGTGTACCTCGGAAGCACAAGAAGCCACAACGAAGGGCGTGTATCGACTCCCGCATGCTATCTACTACTGTAGCTAGCCCGTGTCAGACTCTCCGCAAGCAACTAGCGGGAGATCACGAGTAAATGTATAGGCCTAGCCCATCAATTAGCGGTACCGTGCATGCGCAGTTCGGCGAGGGTTTGCACTTTAGTGCTTTTCATTTTTATTTTAGTTGTATTTTGCTTTACTGATCTGTATGTGTGTGTGGGGGGATTTGAACCAAAAGACAGGTGTTCTTAGATAAATTCAAGGTCGCCCCCGGTACTTTGAGGATCTTGCAGTAGATTATACCAAATACGCAAGCTGTTGTGTATGTAATTAAATACACAACAGCTTGTAAAAACAATCTGTTTACAAGCTGTTGTGTATCTAATTTGATAGCTATGCAAAAACAATCCGTATTTGCATGGTGGGCACCATTCATTTTAAACAAATGACTTGAAATGATTATCACTCTATGGCCCCTGTTGGTATTATGCTTGTCCCGGACCAACGTTCACGGGATCATCCCACCTACATTGTGTGTAGGGCCCCCCACCTACATTTTGCTGGGAATGTTATAGATGGCTTGAAACCAAAAAGGAACAAACAAGGGGTCACTACACTACACAGCTAAGATACACAAAGCTATGTCAATGTCACCATCCCTATATCTTTGTTGGTCATTTTTTGCCCATGAATAAATAAAACAACGATATGGGGGTGGTGTCATGTAGCTTTGTGTCTCTTAGCTGTGACATAGTGACCCCATGTTTCTTCCTTTTTGGTGCTTCGAGTCGTCCCTATATCCCCCTTCATTTTGAAGAAAATTATTGTTTCCATTATTTTTTCTAAACAGCTCTGGCAAACAATGACAGAGGCGTTTTAGTTGTTTAGCGATGCCTACCATACGCTGGCTCCGCGAGAGTCGCACGGTCGCCCGCACGTTTAGCGAGCGCACCAGGAAACGCAAAAGTGCTGACTGCTAAGTTCGATGGCGTCGTTCATTGTCAATACTACGGAAGAACTGCTCTCTCTGTGCAGAAACGTGCGACAACAAAGAAATGAGCGCGTGGTGTGCGTGCACACCTCCGTCGAATCTGGAGATGTTTAGTTAAAAAAATCCACGCTTCAATTTTGTTCCGGTAAGGAGAAAGCGGGTGTCTGAAGAAGAAAGAAGATGTGTATATAATAATTATTATTATTATTGTTGTCATACACACCAGTAAAGGTGCACACATAAAATGAAAAACAGAGGGAGAGGTAGAGAGATAGAAGAAACACAGAGAGTAGACCAGTGGCCGACTGGACTCTGTCCCATCGCCATCCGTGGGCTTAAGGGCTCCTGGACCGGCCACTGGACCCCTCATCATAATTTTTGCAAAAGTGACTATATAAAATAAAATTTACTGACATGAAATTCTTGAAATAATGTTGATCACGTGAGATTTAGAGCGTCTACCGACGTAGAGCCATAGCTGTTGTTTTGAGAGCGAAGAGCCTGTGCTATTCCCAAAGACAATCGAATGGACGCGGAAGTTTATCTCGTGCTCTACCACGCATGACTGCTTTTCGTTGATTGGTAAAAAAATTCACGAGTTTTGCACGTGTCTACACGCTTAGCTACATTGCTGTACGCAGAAAATTGCACCAGGCCCTTTTTTGGAGCATATTTAAAATCGGGCAACGCTTAGCTCTGGTTATAGACGACATACTATTGGAGGCGCTCTATCTCCTTTATCACCTTGAGGTTGCTCATGGGTTGTCCGGAACTATTCCTGTGCACGCTCGCTTGCATCTTGATGTGCAATGCCCAAGTTGATGATACCGTCACTGCGGGAGCCAGCGGCTCTAACGCTGTCCATGCTGTTGTCGGACGTATAGAAGATGGACGTATAGAAGGTTCGAAAATCTTCCCCAACGACAATCAGTTTCTTCGCCGTATCGCCTACGTGGAGTCGAAAGATGGTGCAGATCAAGAAACGTACCGTAGCGGATATAACGAAGGGATATGGCTGGTGGAATAGGTGGGGTTTCAGGACACTCAAAATGTAGCCTCCCATCCAGCACTTAGCAAAAAATTCAATGAAATTAAAGAGGTTTTCGGGATAGATTGGCGCGAGGTCAAGTGGGAGGATCTCCGCAAGCCTCTGTATTCCGGACTCGCGGCCAGGCTGAAACTGTCTAACGTCGAGGATCCAATTCCTTTATCGAGCGATATAGAGGTACAGGGGCAGTATTGGAAAGACCATTACAACTCGGAACAAGGAGCAGGAACTGTTGAGAAATTTGTTAAGGATGTAGAGGCTTTACTGGAGTCAGAAAGTAAGCTGATCAAAAGTTTATACTTGTAGCTAGACTTACGTAAGGACTTCTAATATACATAGTTTGCTCATGGAAAACCTTGATACAAGCTTCCATAAAATATAATATTGATGCTGAATGCGTAATCAGGTCTCTTATTCGCTAAGACGCCTGGTTGTTTGACGTCTTAGTTGTCCACTAAGAGACCTGCCACTAAGAAACTCGGTGGTCACGCTATATGGCTAAGTATGCCAAGTAGTCTAAGCTAAGAAGTCCCACCCAGTTGCCACTGAGATAGTAGAGGCAGACAGATAACGCATTGTTCTTTCATTATGATTGTTAGACAACAAGGTAACAGTTGCCGCTTCATGCTGTTGCGACGCTTGTAGCAGCAGCTCGTCGACTTCGCTTTCCGGATCAGGATGAAAAAGCTCTTCCTATAAGCCTAAACTCACTCCCCGCTCACCATTTTATAGATAAGACGTGGAATTCGCCTTCGAGATGAATCCTCTGCGCTGCGTGCGTCGCATTCTATTACGCTCCTCCCCCGAGGGCTTTTCAATCTCGAAGACGCTCGATTTACCTATAATATAGCTACTTAGCCTGAGTTATTAAGTACCAGTTTTTTACAATGTCCTACAAGTGGGAAAATCATTTCTTAAAAATGAAGGGGATATGGGGATGGCTCAAAACATGAAAAAGTTTGGTTGGGCTATGCGTTTACTCGTTAGGAAACGCCCCCTAGAAACGCTCTTCTGGAAGAGCTCCACGATTTCCTGTAGCGACGCGCGGCAAGAAAGAAACGATCGCTTGATATCCAGCGCTTCAACATGTTCCTGTAAGGGTTTTAAAAGATGGTGACACGAAAATCGGGAAATCGCTTATGAGCTACTTCTCGCGTGGAGGATGGAAGGTACGTTTGGGTACATGTGCAGCTAGATATCGGCCCATAGACTATTTCTGGTGTATTTTTAAGGTCTAGAGAGTCATATCTCGCCGAATTTTGAAGCGTTTTCTGTGCGAATCACGTGAGATTTGACTCGTGCCTATAGACGCTCTATATTACATAATTAACACATTCTCATTTAAACAAGAAAACTTGTTTTTCAAGTGAGGGTATAAACTTAAGAAACCCATGTCACTTTACTGAAAACCTTGTGCACATGCAAAAGTGCCGGAAGCATGTTTCCAGCACATTCACAAATGTGCTGGAAGCATGCTTCCTGCACAGTCAAAAAAGTGCAGGAAGAATTTTAAAATGTGTAGGAAGAATTGTGAAAAGTGTATATAGGAAGGATTTCAAGAAGTGCAAGCGCGTGATCCTGGAGCATGCGCAGTTGGACGACGTACGGTCGTAGATTCAAAAAATCCGCGCCGTTCGTACCACTATAGGTTAGCTCCCTCCCGCTCGCCAATAAAATACTAGTAGGCGAATGCACGGCATTTTTGGGGAGCAGGAGCGAGCTTATATCCGCACGAGCCAACCTAGGCTACTTATAACTTGCAGCTTGGAACCACGAAGATTGCAAGCCTCGGTAAGGCACCAAAGAGAGCAGCGAATGCCGCCGAATGGACGATAATTTTTTCCCTGGCTCGGCATCGAACTAGCAGCAAGAGCGTGTAAAACATTTGAAATTATTTCGGATAAAAAGAAGCGCGTAATTCTGACACATGCGCAATAGCACGACGTACGGACGGACGTATATAATAGCGCCGTTTGGATCACTAGGTTAGCTCGCTCCCGCTCGCCAACTAGCAGGCGAATGCATGAATTTTTGGCGAGCGGGAGCGAGCACACAATTACCGAATCTGCATTAACCGTCCTAGCTATTTACAACTTGAACCTTAGAACCACGAAGATTGGAAAGAGGTATAATTATACAGCCTCGGTCAGGTATCGAAGAGCGCAGCGAATGCCAGCGAATAGACGAGAGCTCTTTCGCTGGCTAGATTTCACATCGATAAGACAGCTAGGCAGCGTGTAATAAGCGCGTTCCCTATCACGCAAGCGACGCTTTTACACACGAGCCTCTCTCTGCTCAGGAGTCTCACGGGCACGGTGCTCTCTTTCCCTCTATATATTTTCGACGACGAAGGGCATCTTCTCTGGACTGAGCAAGAGTACGGAGTATGACAGGCAGGCAGCATGTGAAATAAAGAAACGCGTAATCCTGGAGCATGCGCAGTTGGACGACGTACGGTCGTAGAGAAATATAAATAGAAAATCCGCGCCGTTCGTACCACTAGGTTAGCTCGCTTCCGCTCGCTAACATAGAAGAATGTTGAACATTGTTGGGTCGCGGGAGCGACCCAACTTTGGATTTGCCCGCGATTTTCGGGCTGCATAACGTGCCGTCAGCGCACAGCTTTCCTTTCAAGAAGCAAGACAGATCTACCTGTCGCCGTTACATGCGTACTGTACATTGGCAGAACTGTGAGCAGGTGAGCAGAACGGTACTTACCTTACGCTTTCAGCTCGTCAGTCGTGGTCCACCAGGCAGCTGGCATGCAGCAGTATCTGCACGAGCAATCCTAGCGTATTTGCAAGTTGCACCTTGGAACCATGAAGATTGGGAAGAGGTACAGCCTCGGTCAGTCACCGAAGGTTGCAGCGCATGCCGTCGAATGGAGGAGAGTTCTCTGGCTGGCTATATAGATCGATCGGCGCATATCATCGCGAGGCAGCGTGTGTGAAAATGTGTAAAAAATGTTGAAATGATTTCGGATAAAAAGAAGCGCGTAAGAAGCCGCGCATGCGCACTTACACGACGTACGACGGGAGCAAACACACAACGACTGTATCCCTATTTACAACTTGAACCTTAGAACCAAGAAGACTGGAAAGAGGTATATACAGCTTCGGTCAGGTATCGAACAGTGCAGCGAATGCCAGTGAATAGACGAGCGTTCTTTCGCTGGCTAGATTTCGCATCGATATGACAGCTAGGCAGCGTCAGCGTGTAAAGAATAAGCGCGTTGCATATCACGTAAGCGACGCTGATAAAGACGGGCCTCTCCCTGCTCAGGAGTCTCACGGGAACGATGTTCTCTTTACCTCTCTCTTCGACGGGCATCTTCTCTGGACTGATCCATGATTGCGAATACGGAGCTACACACACGCGTATACGCACATGTATACACATGACATTATGACTGGCAGGCAGCATGTGAATATTTTGAAATCCTTTAGGATAAAAAGAAGCGCGTAATCCTGGAGCATGCGCAATTGGACGACGTACGGTCGTTTACTCGTGGTCTCCCGCTAGTAGCTCACGGAGGGTCTGACACGGGCTAGCTATAGCAGTAGATAGTGGGTACACGTCCTTCGTTGTGACTTCTTGTGCCTTCAAGATACACATAGCAAGCGGACCCGGTCGAGGTGAAGCTTGTGCTATAATTAGTCTTGTTCACCTGGTTTTCACGCCATAACTTTAGAACGCATTATTTTTAGGAAAAAAATCGCCGTTTTTGAAACCAATGTAGCAAATCCGTTAGTGTCGCTTTTTTACCATTTTGTTGAGCGTGGTGACAGAAAACATGGTAACAGACGGACAGAAAAACAGACAGACCAAGTACTGTGAAACCTCGCTGCGCATGCGCGCCGTAGGTAAAAAATGAGCCATGTCTTACTTCGACCACTCTGGAAGCACGTTTGATCATTCACTTGCTGATACAAAAATGTCTTGGCTAAAGACCCAGAAATCATCATCTGCGCATGCCTTCTGGCCAAATAGTCGAGTTTTGCTCAGTGTTTTCCGTTGTTTTTGTTCTGTGAGTTATTTTACTGTAAAGCATGCGAATAAACATTGTGAAAAACCAAATCTGGGGTGTATCTATGCACTGAAGGGAGGCAAGATGTGCAGCATCATTATGAGCGACATAGATGTGCTTTGTGTATGTGGAGTGGATACATACTTGCGTCTCCAGTTTACCTATGCAAAGCTTTGTAAATAGTAGGTGGAGAGCACAAGTAAACTTATTTGTTGTGGATTGCAGTTGTATACAAAATGTTGTGGACTATACATGCATAAAACCACTGCCATAGTTTATGGTTCTCTGTGCAACTACATAAAGGCTACAAGCCTGGAAAATCCACTTGCTGAAGCCTGAAAAATTCACTTGCAAGACAATGTATGTGGAGTTGGGGAAATTGGTGTGTATATAGGGGCATACCTCTGGGCTGTGTGATAAGCTTTGTTCTTATGTAGATGTATCTGCAGTTGCACACCTAATCAAAGATGCTGCAGTACCCAACATTAAAAGATAGGGTCTTTAGAAGCCACAAAAAGTATCCACCTACTAGCACCGACCCAAGTGCAGCGTGGGACATACAAGGGCTGGACTGATTCACAAATGGAGCAGGCCCTCCAGGCAGTGGTTGCTAGCGGCGCATCTATACGGAGGGCGGCGTTAGATTATCATGTGCCCAAGTCGTCTCTTGGTGACCGCGTTAGCGGCCGAACGGTGCCAGGAACTAAGAGTGGCCCACCACCATACCTGAATGCAATGGAAGAGGGTGAACTAGTTCAATTTCTCTCAAGGTGCGCATCCATAGGGTACGGAAAGTCACGTAAAGAAGTGTTGTCGTTGGTGCAGAGCGTTTTGGACAGTAAGGGGGTACAGAAGACTGTGACTAATGGTTGGTGGGAGAGTTTTTGTCGACGTCACCCCAATCTGTCCCTCAGGAGTGCCGCTCCATTGTCTCTGGTAAGAGCCCAGGCTTCAGACCCAGAAATGGTTAATCGATACTTCGATCTGCTAGAGCGTACGCTAGAGGAAAATGAGTTGACAGACCATCCTGGGCAGATTTTCAACATGGACGAGAGTGGCATGCCACTTGACCCGAAGGCGCCAAAGGTTGTGGCAGAACGAGGTAGTTCAGTTACTACGGTTGGGTCAGGGAACAAGTCCCAAGTAACAATAGTAGGGTGCTGTAGTGCTACCGGCCTATGCATGCCTCCAATGGTCATCTGGGACCGTAAGACACTTGCACCAGAACTAACCATTGGTGAGGTCCCAGGCACAATATATGGACTTTCGGGCAATGGGTGGATGGACATGGAGCTTTTCCACATGTGGTTCTGTAACCATTTTTTGAGGTACGCTCCTTCAGTTCGACCCCTTCTCTTACTGATGGACGGGCACTCCTCACACTACTGCCCTGACACCATTCGTCTTGCAGCACGTGAAAGGGTTATCCTTTTCACATTGCCTCCGAACACCACCCACATGTTGCAGCCTCTGGATAGGGGGTGTTTCGGACCACTCAAAATGGCATGGAGGGAGGAATGTCACCAGTACATGAGTGAGCATCCAGGAAGGGTTGTTACAAAATTTCAATTCTCAACACTTTTCAGCAGAGCCTGGAGCAGAAGTATGACGATGGCAAATGTCACCGCTGGCTTCAGAGTTACCGGCATTTATCCGCTAAATCGGAATGTGCTTTCTCTGGACACTTCTGTTGCAAAGCTTAGCCAGAAACAGGTCTCTTCCTACCGATGCATAGCCCCATGTGCCAGTCAAAAAAGCGAGTTGTCTTTGATTTTACCGATGAAGAGATAAGTCTCTTTGAAAGGCGGTTTGAGAATGGCTATGACCTGACTGGCGACAAGCGTTACAACCTGTGGCTGTCTCGATACCACCCCGAGTCAAGTCTGCAGCAATTGCCATACAATAGCACTGCAGTTAGCAGCTTCCTTAGTTACCCCTCACCACCAGCTAGGGCTGAAACACTGAAGCCAAAGTCTAGTGGAAGAGTGCTAACCAGCGCTGAAAACTTAGCTCTGGTGAAAGAAAAAGAGAGGCAGAAGGAAGAGAAGCAAAGAAAGAAGGAGGAGAGGGAAAGAAAAAAGGAAGGAGAGAGAAGAGCTAAATTTAGAGACACCATGAAAGGCTCGCTGAGTAAGAAAGGCTTCGTTGACAGTTGTTTTAATAGCTTAGTGTTATAGCCCTTCTAGTCACTGGTGCAAATATTAAATTACGTGTATTACACTTGCAGGACAGAAGAAGTCTGGAGTATGTAGAAACAGTCGTAAGCTGGCAGGTACGTACAAAAAGCAGATGATTTGGTGTGGGGGGTGTATATATACCCACTGTGTATTTTTAGTACCATGAGCCATTTGCGCTGAAACACACTGCAACATGCACTGATGTGTTTCCAGGATTGAGGCGTTGCAGACAAAGTACTACCTGTGACAGAGACCTTCCATCTACCACATATATCAACACTTGACTCAGGTACTACATAGCATAGAGAAACATCTGTCAGAGTGCCAAATGTTAACCTCTAAATTATTTTCCTGCAGATATTGAAGACAGTGATGGTGACTGGAGGTGTCTGTCAAGGCTACATGTCCCAGACCAAGGTTATTAATATATTTTACATTGTAACCAATGTTCAGGACATCCAGGTTTAGTGGATACTCTAGACGTATTGACGCATGTATTACACATCTATCTATCCCCAACACTAGGAACTAGACTGCAGTCAGATGCTGCTCTGTCAGGCAGCGAATCAGGACAGAAACGTTCAGGACAACGACTGAAATGTTCAGGACATCCAGGTTTAGTGGATACTCTAGATGTATTGACACATGTGTTACACATCTATCTATCCCCAACACTAGGAACTAGACTGCAGTCAGCTGCTGCTCTGTCAGACAGCGAATCAGGACAGAAACGTTCAGGACAACGACAGAAGCGTTCAGGACGTCCAGGTTTAGTGGATACTCTAGACGTATTGACACACGATTTACACATCTATCTATCCCCAACACTAGGAACTAGACTGCAGTCAGCTGCTGCTCTGTCAGACAGCGAATCAGGACAGAAACGTTCAGGACAAGGACAAAAATGTTCAGGCTCAGCTTATGGTATAAGAGGTATAAGTACAATCATTTTGCACCTTGGATTAGTTTACCCTACTCTCCTTCAGGGTTGCTTTTTGAAAACATGCCAGCATCCTACAGCGTATAAGTGGGTGGAATGTGAAACCTGCAACTCCTGGTTCCACTGTATTTGCGTGTCTGTGAAGCCTAGCCAGGCGTCACAACCTACTTTCCACTTCAAGTGTTCATTTTGCAACTAATGTGTTTTCTTTGCAACTAATAAAGAAGTTTTTGTGGCGCATGCGCGTATGGCGCGTATGGCGCTCTATCTTTCACCTTGAGAGATTATCCAGACTTGTGAAAGTTATGTGTGAATATTTTTGTTTGTGCCATCCCTAACGGGCAGTGCTAAATGAACTTTGAACTTTGAACTTAACTGCCCACAGTCCGAAAATAGAGGGCGTGACCCCCGCGCTTGGCTCGATCGTGAGCTGCTTCTGCGGAATTTCGACGAAACATAGATATGGCGTGTCTATAGAGGAAGGGTAGCTTTACATGTGCACTAGCTTTGGAATCTCCTCCGTCCTCTCTCAAAGTGTTGGTGGCGAGCGTCCGGAAATTGGTAACTTTTCCCGATCTCTGGGGTTATCGGACGTTCACTTCGAGCGTTCATAAAATCGTTTGTGTGTAAGGCAGGACCGAGATTTCTCGGATACCTAGCCCACGTGTACCTGTTTATATAATTGTTATTATCAGTTTATGTCTAGCTTATTTCATAGTCTTACAAACGCGTCCGAATATTGATGGCGGTCTATAATCGATCGCTGACTCTAATGCTGCGCAGTCTTCTTTCCGACATTCGAGCCTTCAGCAGCACAAGCGAAGCTTTCGTCCGCTACAGATTCGAGCGTCTCTCTTCTTTCCCCGAGGACAGTGAATTGCCTAAGAAATGCGACAATGTCGATTTCAGTGCAGCTGGTGCAGAGTCTGTGGTTCAGTCGTATAGACATAGGCCGGTTTTGCGGGTTAGCCTAGCATGCACGCCGTTTTTCCTGCCACACAAAAAACGCGATCGCGGAAGCGAAAGTGTTGCTAACAACACTTGGTGGCGGGAAGATCCTCACGAGCCAAGCCCCACGAAGAATGCATAATCAGCCGATGCAAAACTTGGACTATCTGTTCGAAACTCTAGCACGCTAGAGTGAGCATTTGTACTAATCGTTCGTAGGATGGAGCACTTTCCCCGATGCCGACAGGCCCACAGCGCCAAAGCGCAAAGCGCAGAGTGCGTGGTATGCGCATCCGCGGGAAATGTTTTTTCACAGAACAGATAAAACTACAAAGGTGGGGCAATGAATAGAAGGCCGTGAAATGTTTACTTTTGCGCATGCGTTGTGCTTATCTACGCTAGGCCATTGGCGCAGAGGGTTTGCACCTCAGAGCTTTTTAGGTTTTAATACCTTACCTGTCGAGGTTTGCAATCAGTAATTTGTCCGTCTCTCACATAACTCATTGTCCATTTAGTCGGAGGTTTTGTCCGACTTCGCCACTAAACCCGGCCAGCGTGTATAAATTGGGCCAAGTACAGATAAATCGCTAACTGCTTCATTTTTCATTTTTTTACATGAAATAGGTTATAACAATGGACTGTCTGTTAGCATTAGCTCTAGCATTTCATTTGTTGCAGCCAGCAGTGCCAACACCCCCTGTGCCGATGCAGACGTATGGATCTCCTGTCGTCGCATTCTGTAGCCTATCAACCAGCTCATGGAAGGTATCCTCGAATTCATCAAAATCGAAAAAGTTAAACAAATGGAAGAAGTCTGGATCTGCGTTACTAATGCATTCAAGCTGTTGTTGGTATGCGTTTGCGATTCCGATTGCATACGTTGTGACGCCGTAACGGTCGTGGAGGCACGCAATCTCATCGCAGACGTTCAGATTTGGATCGTTGGATCTTCCGTCAGTGATGAAAACAACGTCGATGCAGTCCGAGGCAACAGGTACACCACAAATTTCGGTAAGCATGAAGTCGCAGACGCACAGCGCGGCTCCGGCTGTGTGGGTCCAGCGAGTCCCAGAACGACTGTACCCGTAGTTGATGCTGCTGATGGCGTCCCCGGCGTTTACTCGTCCTCCGCACGTGTTGTCGAAGCAATCGAAGCAGAACTCGACAAAGTACTCGTGGTCGAACGTCATCACTGCGATTTTGATCGGGTGGCAGAAAAAAAGAACCAGTTCGCTGAGGACGGCGGTCGCTCTATCGAATTCGCTTTTTCCGACGCTCCCAGACGTGTCCAGAACGAAGAGAATGTACTGGGTGCTATTTGGTCCGCAACGAGACTGGCGCCTGTAGCGGTGTCCATGCTCCGTCATGTTGAACTGCGTTGGCTTGAAGGGGAGTGGCTCGGGTTCGGCTGTTGAGCGACGCTGCCTATTGATAGGTCGCTTGAGTTCCTCTCGAACAGACCGCTTACCTAAAACAAAAAACATGAATATCATATATTATAGCTGTAGCTAGTAGATATATGTACCATGGTCAACGGTAACATGTTGGCAAGTTTTGCGCGTGTCGTCGCATGAAGTTGGTCGCAGTGGTCGGTAAAAGGCGTTTGGTGGTGGTCTGAAAGGCACGGGCTGTGGCGCCGGAGCTGCACCAGGATCAATCATCTGTTCAGTACTGCCCAGTCCGAGAGCAATGATTATCTGATCCACCAAGTCAGGCTCACCTGTAAAAATAAGAGAAATACGGATGATAAGAGAATGAAAAGAGCAACGTGTACTACAGACATAAAAAAATATTCACATATGGTCCTTGTCTCCACTCTGGGGTCGCATGTGCCGAAAATAACGGATTGTGTTCTCTCCTCCGTTACGACAGATCCGCTGCGGCACTGGGAGGTGGGCACTGGCTGAGAACTGATCCTTTCCCATTCGCCCCATTCGCTGTAGGAGCACTGGCAGTGGGTGAAGCGGTGTGCAAACGCAGGCAAAAGTCGCAGTTGACTATTGCAAGGCAGTTGGCACGAGACCACTGCGATCAGAGAGAAGGCGATTGCTGCGAGAAGATGCATGTCAAACTATAGGACTGTTTCCTTCAGTGCTACTAGCTACACATCTGTTTCCCATCAACTTTTATACATTCTCAGCGGGATCGCCATTTTGTGCCACAGCCCTGGCCGTGGTTATCTCGTCCGGCCAGACGACGGCCCACTCCGCAACCACTGCTCATTAAAAACTCTACTATGGAAAAGGGCTTCGATAGAGATATCCTGCACTCAAAGGCTGTGTGGGTGGCCATGAGCGACGCTACTAGAAGTCTATGTCTGAAAGTTGAGAACCTTTTTGTGTTATCTAGATAAAGAGAGTGTTGGCACAACGGCAGCTAAATAGATAGTAGGCTAGTAGCGGTGTGGGAGACGGCAGGAACTTGACTAACCCGCTAAAAAGGGGTGTAGTATGGATATCTAACCGTCGGCGCGCAGGCGCAGCGATTTTTACAGTCGGTTAGCTACCTCGGTTTCTACTACAACGCGCGATAAACGGATTCAAGGGCTACTCCAGCTAGATTAAAAGGTTCCAGAAGATTGTGCGTGGGTGTATGTTTCAGATATTTTTTTCAATAGCACAGCTAAAACGCTCGTGATTTATAGTGAATTTAGGTATATTTCTCGGTTTTTTCCTACCTTGTTTTCCAAACTCATTAGCATATTCATATTCCTCCTCCATACATTCTCTATGGGAGAGAAAACTCGTGCGCGACTCACCCAGGAGCGAACGGTCCGTCCCATTATGCGCAGTGGCTTTCTTTGCCTGCTTCGGTACGCGGGAAGCGCTATAGAAAAAAACGGGCGTGACCGGGTGGCAAAGGTCAACGTGAAAACAAAACTTGGCCACGCCTATTTTCGGGATGGCTCTAATATTATAATACGCCTGCGCGTGCCGCAGGAGGCAGAAAGAACGCATTGCGCATAATGGAGACGGACCGTTCGCTCCTGGGTGAGTCGCGCATGGGTTTTCTCTCCCATGACATGTGCTATCCTTTGACCTAAACGATGGACCTGATGTAACCCGTGCACTCAAAGATCTGAACCAAAAAGCTAATTGTTCTCTCTGTACTTTCTATTTTGCTGATAGTTATGTCAAATGTTTTCTTGTTAAGTTATATTGTCTCGCCCTTTATGGTTGTTGCCTTTGGCATTTAGGGTCAAAGAATTTATACTCTCTTCAAACTCATGTTGATCACGTGAGATTTAGAGCGTCTACCAACGCTAGCTATAGATGTTGTTTTGAGAGCGAAGATCCTGTGCTATTTCCAAACACAATGGAATGGACGTGGAAGTTTATCTAGTGCTCTACCACGCATGACTGCTTTTCATTGATTGGCCAAGAGATTCACGAGTTTTGTACGTGTCTACACGGTCTTAGCTACATTGCTGTACGCAGGAAATTGCACCAGCTCCTTTATTTTGGAGCACATTTAAAATCGGGCAACGCTTAGCTCTGGTTATACTATTGGAGGCGCTCTATCTCCTTTATCACCTTGAGGTTGCTCATGGGTTGTCCGGAACTATTCCTGTGCACGCTCGCTTGCATCTTGATGTGCAATGCCCAAGTGGATGATACTGTCACTGCGGGAGCCAGCGGCTCTGACGTCGTCCATGCTGTTGTCTGACGTATAGAAGATGGACGTGTAGAAGGTTCGAAAATCTTCCCCAACGACAATCAGCTTCTTCGCCGTATCGCCTACGTGGAGTCGAAAGATGGTGCAGATCAAGGAACGTACCGTAGCGGATATCACGGAGGGATATGGCAGGTGGACGAGGTGGGGTTTCAGGACACTCAAGATGTAGCCTCCCATCCAGAACTTAGCAAAAAATTCGATGAAATTAGGGTGGTTTTCGGGATAGATTGGCGCGAGGTCAAGTGGGAGGACCTTCGCAAGCCTCTGTATTCCGGACTCGCGGCCAGGCTGAAATTATACAACGTAAGGGATCCAATTCCTTTATCGAGCGATATTGAGGCGCAGGGGCAGTATTGGAAAGACCATTACAACTCGGAACAAGGAGCAGGAACTGTTGAGAAATTTGTTAAGGATGTAGAGGCTTTACTGGAGTCAGAAAGTAAGCTGATCAAAGGTTTATACTAGCTAGAGTTACGTAAGGATTTACTAGTATACACAGTTTGCTCATGGAAAACCTTGATACAAGCTTCCAGAAAATATAATGTTATTTTGATGCTGAATGCGTAAAATCAGGTGTCTTATTCGCTAAGACGCCTTGTTTTTAGACGTCTTAGTTGTCCACTAAGAGACCTGTCACTAAGACACTCGGTGGTCAAGCAATAATTATGGCTAAGTATGCCAAGTAGTCTAAGCTAAGAAGTCCCACCCAGTTGCCACTGAGATAGTAGAGGCAGACAGATAACGCATTGTTCTTTCATTATGTTACACAACAAGGTAACAGTTGCCGCTTTATGCTGTTGCGACGCTTGTAGCAGCAGCTCGTCGACTTCGCTTTCCGGAACGGGATGAAAAAGCTCTTCCTATCCAATCCTAAACTCACTCCCCGCTCGCCATTTTCTAAATAAATAAGACGTGGAATTCGCGCGCCTTCGAGATGAATCCTCCGCGCTGCGTGCGTCGCATTCTATTACGCTCCTCCCCCGCGGGCTTTTAAATCTCGAAGACGCTCGATTTACCTATAAGCTACTAAGTCGGAGTTATTACCAGTTTTACAATGTCAAGTGGGAAAATCATTTCTTCAAAATGAAGGGGATATAGGGATGGCTCAGAACATGAAAAAGTAAGACACACAACGCTACATGACGCCATCCCTATGTATTAACCCTCGACGCGCATGCGCAGCGAGGGTTGGTTGTCCGTCTCTGTCTGTCTGTGCGCCTGTTAGCTACCACGTTATCTGCGACTACGCGCAACGAGACAAGAAAACGGCGATACCAACGGGTGTATCGCTACACAGGCTTCATTTTAACTACTGCGTTCAGAAGTTACGGCGTGAAAAGCAGGTGAACAAATTAGCACAGGTTCTACCTCGACCGGGTCAACTTGCTCTGTGTACCTTGGAGGCACAAGAAGTCACACAAAATGGCGGGTATCGACTCCCGCATGCTATCTACTACTGTAGCTAGCCCATGTCAGCCTCTCTGGCGGGAAACAACGAGTAAACGCATAGCCCAAACATCAACTATATAGCGGTATCGCGCATGCGAAGCTCGCCGAGGGTTAATTTGCGTATGAATCAGTATGACAAAGATATAGGGATGGTGTCATGAAGTGTTGTGTCTTAGCTGTGTAATGACCCATCGTTTCCTACTTTTTCATGTTTTAATTGAGCTATCCATTATCCCCCTTCATTTTGATTTTTCCCCCATGAAAAGCTATATAATTATGACGAACAAAGGGAAGTATTGAAACGCAAAGAGCAATGCATGCGCCGGTCTCGCGAAGTCTCTCCCCAGCAAGCAAAGACATCGGTTGTCTCGCCTCGGGCTGGCTCTGAGGGGGGCGTTTCCTAACGCGTGCGCAACGTCGTGCGGCGATCGCACGACGTTGCGCACGCGTTAGGAAACGCCCCCTAGAAACGCTCTGCTCCACGATTTCCTGTAGCGACGCGCGGCAAGAAAGAAACGATCGCTTGATTTCCAGCGCTTCAACTTATTCCTGTAAGGGTTAAAGGAGATGGTGACACGAAAATCGGGGAAATCGCGTATGGGCGATTTCTCGCGTGGAGGACTGAAGGTACGTTTGTTGTCACGAAAATAGGGAAATCGCGTATATATGGAGGACTGAAGGTACGTTTGGTACATGTAGCTATAGCTAGATATCGGCCCGTGGACTATTTCTAGTGTATTGTTAAGGACTATAGCGAGTCGAAGCGTTTTCCGTGAGGTTTGACTCGTGCCTATAGACGATCTATAATAATTTTAAACACATTCTCATTTAAATAAGAAAACTTGTTTTTCAAGTGAGGGTATAAACTGAAGAGACACCCATGTCACTTTACTGTAAACCTTCCTGCACATACAAAGTGCCGGAAGCATGTTTCCAGCACATTGTGAATGTGCTGGAAGCATGCTTCCTGCACATTGAGAAAAATGCAGGAAGAATTTGAAATTGTGTAGGAAGAATTGTGAAAAGTGTAGCAAGGATTTCAAGAAGTGCAGGAAGAAAATTCCTGCAAAATCCCGATAATTTTGACATGTGTAGGAAGAATTTAAAGCTTCCTCATAATTACTTCTTGCACATGAGCAAGTTGTGCCGGAAATTTCTTATACATTTTGCTTGAAGTTCCAGCACATTCTGGAAATTTCCGGCACATTCCCCATACATTATGATATGGGTTTCTTATTTAACCCTTTGGGCGCCATAGGTGTCTCCTTAAATAAGCAGAAATTGATGTATAACATGTTAGCGCCTAGTATTATAGCCATATATAAATTCTTATGCACTTATGAAGGCATATATTATATGAATGGGAGAGTGTTTATAATAATAAAGGATACAGATTCTATGAGCAGAAAAAATGTAGTATATACACTTAAAATGGTTTTAGTTTGTTGGCTGCAGACAAACCTAATCAACTCTTACCATTACAGAATGTGCTGTTAACTCCGATATTTTTTTCGTGCTGGATTCATCAGGCAGTGTGGGAAGTGGTAACTTCAACTTCGTTGTAAAGAAGTTTGTCCTTGATTTTGTGAATAATCTAAAAGTTGGACCGAATGACACCCAGGTTGGCGTTATTGTGTTCAGCAACGCAACGAGGGTGGAATTGTTTTTGAACTCATACGCCACAAAAGATGGAGTGCAGACTGCGGTCCAGAACATACAATACCTTGGTGGTTCAACCAACACTGCTGATGGACTTTGCAAGCTGATCCAAGAAGGATACACAGTCAATCACGGAGCAAGACTGTCTTCTGACAGTGTTTCTAGACTTGCAATAGTAATAACAGATGGAATGTCAAATACAGAGAGTAATGGCTGTCTATTTGGAACAAATACTGTGAAAGTTGCTGCTGCTGTACACCGTTTTAAACCATCCATAATTGTGTATGCTGTTGGAGTGACCGATAGCATTGCATATGGGGAGCTTGAAACCATAGCATCCATTCCAGCCTTTGTTTCTACTGCAAGTTCGTTCAGTTTCTTAGAACTACAAAGAATTCAGGAACAGCAAACATATGAACTTTGCAACAGAGGTACGATAATAGGTAACTGGAGATTCTGTAATAATTGGCACGCAAAGGGAGTTTACCTAGTTGTTTCAATATTAATTAGTTTATCATTAATTGGTAATACTATAAAATTCTACATGATATATTGAACCTCTTGCTTCGCTCGCAAAAATGATTTGCATTCCTCTAGCAAATTATAGAAGCTAATTTTCTTCATTCCACAGTCACTGTTCCTATATCAAGTCAAGAAGCAAAAATAATGGGAAATCTTGATGAAGGAGAGAATATTCGTTACGAATTTCCTCTTCCCGAAGATGGAGTGACGTTGAAAATGTGTTCAAAATGGACAGATCAATTGTTATGCTTCAACTGAGATAACCACTCCAAATAGCGCTCTCCACGACTACAAATTGGAGGTTAAAGCACAATCACCTGGAATGGAGGCGTGTGATGATGTCTATATACAGCAGCCAACCGAGTCAAGGGCTCGAGATAGGAGAGCTGTTGTTGAGAAATCGAACACAACACTATTCATGACACTGACAGGAATGGACGAATACAATGAATTTTCTTTCAATACTACACTTGGGGATACAACTACTGGTGAGGAAGTGTTCAATTGTTTCTATATAGTTATCACGCAAGGTGTACTTTTTTTCAGGCGGAGAACACATGCTTACTCCCTGTAAAACCGTGCTTCTGATGGTAGGTTTTGCATTGATGCTTGGAAATCTAATGTGATTCCTACCTTCAGTCAGACAGTAATAAATTAGTTTGTGACAATACTGCCGAATGTGCTGAGTAGCTATAGTTTGAGACATACATTGTATTACTTTTAGTTTTTTAACCACATTCTTCCCCCTATTATTGATGTGTAGCATTCTTATATATACCTGCAAGTAATAATGAGCTGAAACGTGACACTTATGAAAGGGAGAAACTGCAGTCAAGGGATCAGATATCTAGAAAGTTACATACAAGGCTACTTTAATGTATAATGTAAGAGTTAGGGAATTTGAATAGCATGAATTATGGAAAGAGAATGTGTCGTAAGTATCATAATGCTACAATAATTATGTAGACAAGTCTGTTTCCCCACTGCAGAAGTTAGACTAGCTAATTCACTACATATCTTATAGCGGATGAATGTCACAGCGCATGTGACAGGAATTACCCCGCTGTACGGACGGATGTCACAGACGCTGAGACAAGCCAACGCGCAGTATGTAGCTAACCGCGTCTCTTTCAGCAATAGCAGCCAGCCACGCCACAAGGCTACACCCACCTACAACTGGGAAACCCGCAAATCACTGTGCTAGCTCTAAGCAACAAACTCGCGAGAGAAACACGCGAAGTGGCTTCCCAGAAAAACTGCAGCCGACAGTGCAAAATTTTCGCGCATGCGCGCGCCGTCCGCAATGAGATATCATTTGAGAGCGGGATAATTTTCATAATTCACGACATCCCTCCCCTCCCGTGCCACAGAAGCGAGGTTGAGAGTGCAAAACGTGAGCACAAAGCGAAAACTGATGCCTACCGGGCGTATTGTCATGCCTGTGGGATGTCATGAATTATAGAGTCTACGATAGCTAATTGGTTTCGCGATTGGTCGGCACACAAAAACTAAAATTTACAGTTATGCCAATGTAACCTAACATACAACCGTAAAAGGTTTTCTGCTGACTATTGAGTGTAATCGCTGGTATATACATGAGGTAACAAAGTGGCTAGAGTGGTGGAGGTGTAGTTACTTTGCATTGGGAAACAAAATGTGAGCCCTGCATTTGAGTCACAGTAAGTATTGCTTAGTCAGGAAGCGAAACCTTTGACACTAACAACAAGAGCATCACCATACTTTGAATTCCAATCACACCTTTACACACCATGATTATTGCATAACACATGCAAAAACACTAGATAATATTGTCTGCGTCAATGTGCTCCCTCATTCTTATGCTTCATTATCTGTTGATAGATAAGTATTACTAAGTTAAGAGGCTTGTCTCAGGAACAAGGTGGTCTTTATTATAATATAAGTAGCTAACTAATGCCCCTGCTGGACAAGCCACCAGCACCAACCAGATACTTGACAAAACAAGAATTGTCGCAAATTTCTCACTTTTCTACCAGCAAGGGCTTCAACTTCAGTTGGAGTGAGCCATCTGCCGTTCGCAAGAACACATTTAGCCTTGGCTTTCTTTGACGAATACAGTTTGGCAACACGTAACTGCCCAATGATATCACCAAAAATGTTAAAATAGCATCGATGAACTTCAACTGCAACCAATGAATCTTCACAATCGTGGGCTGAATATAAAAATGAGCCAAAGTGTATCCCATTTTGCACAACCCGACATCCACACACAAAAGAGCAGCAACGAAAAAAAACAAAAAACACACTTTGACAACAATAACAGGGCCACAATACGAAACAGTATTCATGCCTTTTAGAACCGAAGGCACCGTGAGGTAATTTTTATCATATAGATAGCAAGCCAGTTTGACTCGACGAGCTTCGGAAATATGGGGACTTATGGCTTTTTGTGACACTTACACATACTCTCAGGAAAATGTTAGCATTCAAAAAATCGTAACACCTACACCTATATCTCTTCATGTCAGCAGCAAAAGGTTGTGATTATGTTGTGATAAACAATGCATGCGCACACACGTATGAACTGCTGGCCAATAAATGCGTTGGAGTCATGCAACTAGTGTCGGTCAGTGTCCATACCTATAGGTAAAACATTATGTTTCAGATACAAAATGGAATATTTTGGCTGGAAATCTAATGATAGTATTTTTAACTTACTTTTCTTCAGAGAATCTGAAAAGCATATCAGCAAACAAGTTGAGGTTTCCAGTAGTTTGAACTTCAAAAACATAAGACTACAAATGACATCCATGACGCTACATAGTTAAACCCTCGGCGCGCATGCGCAGCGAGGGTTACTGTAGTTGGGTTTATCTGTCTGTGTGTCTGTTACTCTCAATCTCACTTCTCGGGTGTTTCTTCGTCTCACAAAGGATACGACCTACTTAACGGGCAATGAAGGTCAGAAATTTCGAACGGTTTTCTCTGAAACTGCTCCATTGCAAAGCTAGAGCGCGAAAAAGCCAATATGCAAATACACAACGGACGGGACGGCTTACCGCGGTCTGATCGATCCGCGTGCTCTGCGTGCACCAGAAGATGCAACGCAGGGCGTGTATCGCCTCTCGCATGCTATCTAGTTAGTGTAGTTAGCCCGCGTCAGACTCCGCGCGAGCTGGGAAGAGACCACGAGTGACAGCTAAAACTAAACCCAGCCCATCATTTAGTGGTACGGCGCCTGCGTTTACTTACGCGTGCGCGTCACAGTGCGCCGAGGGTTTGCACTTCAGTGCTTTTCATTACCCTCGGCGCGCATGCGCAGCGAGGGTACTGTAGTTGGGTCTGTCCGTCCGTCCGTCCGTCCGTCCGTGTGTGTGTTACTCTCAATCTCACTTCTCGAGTGTTTGTTCGTCTCACAAAGGATACGACCTACTTAACGGGCAATGAAGGTCAGAATTTTTGAACGGTTTTCTCTGAAAATGCTTCGTTGCAAAGCTAGAGCGCTTCCGCCATTGTGCGGCTAATGCTAGTCGGCCATTTTTATCGCTGCGGAAAATGCGCATGCGCTTATATTTTCAACAGGCTCGGGTCGGCTTGCTCTGTGTATCTTGAAGGCACGAGAAGTCACAACGAAGGGCGTGTATCGACTCCCGCATGCTATCTACTACTGTAGCTAGCCCGTGTCAGACTCTCTGCGAGCTACTAGCGGGAGACCACGAGTAAACGCATACTAATAGCAATCATTTAGCGGTACCCCGCATCCCCAGTTCGCCGAGGGTTTGCACTTTAGTGCTTTTCATTGGGTCTGTCTGTCTGTGTGTCTGTCTGTGTGTCTGTCTGTGTGTCTGTTGCTCTTAATCTCACTTCTCGAGTGTTCTTTCGTCTCACAAAGGATACCACCTACCGAACGGGCAATGAAGGTCAGAATTTTCGAACGGTTTTCTCTGAAAACGCCCCGTTGCAAAGCTAGAGCGCTTCCACCATTGTACGGCTAATGCTTATCGGCCATTTTTATCGTGCGGAAAATGCGCATGCGCTTATATTTAGCACAGGACCGGGTCTGCTTGCTCTGTGTATTTTGAAGGCACAAGAAGTCACAACGAAGGGCGTGTATCGACTCTCGCATGCTAATCTACTACTGTAGCTAGGCGAGCTATATACTAGCGGGAGACCGCGAGTAAACGCTAATATACCGCGCATGCGCAGTTCGCCGAGGGTTTGCACTTCAGTGCTTTTCATTAAAACAGTAAAGAAAATGGTGGTCTTTTACCACTGTAAAAGTTACCACACACATTGCATACACAAAATGAGCTGTGGAATGAAAGTCAGCGTCAGTCTCAGTTGTATGTGTTTTTTCATTTTGTGATGAACCATGGGCAAATGGTTTGGTAGCTAATTAGCCTAACAATAATGGACAGAGAAAAACATTAACATGTTTGCAAAAGGTTTCGCGATACATCCGTAAAACATCATTAGAAGGTTGTGGTGCACGTCAGCGTGGATAGCAGTTATATCCACAGGACGGCCATAATAGTCTAGAAAAACAATGACATACGCAACAGCCATTCCATTGACGGTAATCACAATGACAAAGAGAACGGCCAGGAAAGCAGTCTGGTCCAGTGTTAACCTCCATTACAGTTGGGAGTGAAGAAATTTCTGCTGCAGACATAGAAAAAACCCTTAATAAGAAGATTCCAGGATAGGAAATAATTGGCGAGCGAAGTGAGCCTACCTAGTGGCTTCAAAACCATTTCGTTTTACAGTGTGTAGGAAATATTTAACCGCGTGTTTCATTTCCGGGGTATATACGCTACGTCACCATTTGGGGGTCGAATGGGCGCCTACGTGAATGTTGTCATTTTGTAGACCTTTGGGGAGCTGTGCATGCTGCTCTCTTCTCTTAAGGATAAAAATGATATTTACAAATTTTCTCTATTGAACATAGTTTGTTCAAGGCGTGTCCATTTCACCATTTTCCCGCTATGTATGGGCAAAGTAAACAATACCTAGCAGCCTTTTTTGATTCCACACTACTGCGCACATGTTTCAGGAAAATCGCCCTTTTATTATAATAATAACAATAATAATTTTTATGACAGTAGAGGCCGGGTGACCTAATAGTCAAAACTACATGAAATGACAGATCTGGAGGAGAAGATGGCGAATATTAAAGATGTGCTCTTCTTTTCTCAAAAGCTACTTGGACATATTTTGCATACTGATAGATTAGCTGTTTGTTGTCTGTTTGAGAAATAAAATTGCATTTGTCAATGTCAGTTAAAAACTGGAACGATAATATGTTGACTTGTTCGCATTTGGCAAAGAGCTGAAGCCTTTCCTGGTCATATAGACGGCAGTTAAAGAGGAAATGAAATTCAACCTCAATCTCATTGACACTGTCTCCCATGCAAAACCAACAAACCCTCTGATCAGGAGGGAGTGGAGCAGGAAGATTATACCTCCCAGTTTCAATTCTCAGAGAATGGCTGCTGGTTCTTAGTCTGGTGATTGGAACTGTTAAATTGGCGGGAATGACAGATAACGGTTCTCTCCTAAAACCCTGTTGAATTAGCTTGTATATAATTATGTATGTAGTTTTCCAGATGTGTCCCTTAAATTGCCTAGCCAACTTTGGATGTATTGGTCAGTAAGGTGTTGCTTCAGTTCGGCTAAGAATACCCTTTGATCGACCATGAGTGGCAGAGTTGATACATCTAGGAAGCCGGCATTATAATTATAGTTAGGGTGTCTTTGACAAACCTTGCCCATTGAAGCTCCTCGGATTTAGAGAGAGTATAAGCATCTTTAACAAGATCTGGAACATCCCAATTAGAGACTACCCTGAACCAGTATTTAATAAGTGAGACCTTCCTCTTGATCAGTAATGGGGTTCGCCCTAGATCCCCATAGCAAGCAATATTGGCAGCTGATCTAGGAACCCCGAGGACAAATTTGCAAACTTTTCTATGGACAGATTCCAGCTCGTCTGCTGGGAAACAACCCCATACTTCATTCCCATACTCTAAAATTGGTTTCACTAGTATGTCAAAGAGAAAGCAGGTCAGTGATGGATCAGGGAAAGAGTGACTCGGAAAAGGAAGAAGAGTGCCTTAGTCGCCTGATTAGTCAGAGTCGTGATAGCTGGTTTAAAAGAGCAGTTGCTGGCGAGAACAATGCCAAGGTACTTGTAGGTAGTTCCAAATTCCATTTCCATGTTATTGAATGGGAACGGGGTATGGCAATAATATCGATTCTTGTAGAACACCACAACCTTTGTTTTATCAATGTTTATTTTCAATTTCTAAGTCTGGCAATACTCATTCAGTCTGTCTAAAAAGTCTTGATGTGAATCTGCCAATAGCACCAAGTCATCTGCGAAAAGCAATAGCTGCACTTTGAGGTTGGTAAGTGTTATGCTGCCAGCCCTACTTGATGATTCTATGTCACTAATGAATAGGAGTGGACTTAGGTTACATCCTTGTCTCACTCCTTTAGAACAGGGGAACGAAGAGAAAAGTTTGTTTCTTACTCTGAAACTCTTGAGGATGCTTTTGTGTACATTGATATTAGTACTCTGATTATCTTTGTGCTCACACCCATTGAGGGCTATTTCGGTCCTCTACACCCATTGAGGCTAGTTTCTCCCAAAGTAGTTGGTGATTAACCGAGTCAAATGCTTTTGCAAAATCTACAAAAACACGCAAACAGTGGCTTATTTCTCTTCTTGTGTGATTGAATTGCTGTGGCGATAACAAAGATTGCGTCAGTAGTTCGTCTTCCTGGTCTAAAACCAAACTGTGCTTCGCCAAGTTTCCCATTACAGGAAGCAGTGTTATTCCCCTTGTAATTGGATGGACATTTCTTTTTCAGTATTGGTTTAATTATACCTAAGCTCCAAGCATCCGGATGCAAGTAACTTGTTAAATAGAGCCGTTGTAAACATTAAGTTTATCATTGAAAAGTTTAAACACTAATGAAGGGATGCCATCTATACCTGGAGCTTTATTCTTTTTTAACATGTTTAGAGCAGGTGCAATTTCTCTTTTGACCATAGGTTCGTCAAGAATGGGGACAAATGATGTAACTGGTGGATTGCAGTATGTATTATCAGTGCTGTTATCCAGAAGAGACTTGAAATAGGCCCCAAGTTCCTCCATGGGGATAGGTATATTATCGAGATCCTTAGACTGGTTAGTAGCCCTATCAACAAGCTTCCAGAATTCGCGAGGGTTATTTATTTTAGCTCGTTATGTAATAGATCGTTGCTTGACGTCTTTTCTTCCTGGTCAGTGATTTATATGCCCTCCTTTCTTGCCAGAAATGTCGATACAGCACTGTGTTTTCTGGATCCATCTGGAGTAGTCTGGCACTTTTCTTGAAACATCTCTTTGCTATCGTACACTCGTCGTCGAACCATTTATTACATGGAAATTTGTTTTTAGCTGATTGACAATGCTGTTTTCTTTCTATTATATACTTTAATTGACTCCTGGATGAAGCATGTGAAATTATGCACACAATCATTAGCCGCTCGGTTCTGAAGATCGATTTCAAATACCTGATGGCATAAATTTTTTGATAGATTTACATTCGTTACCCTCATTGATGGTAGGGTTTCCTTCATTTCAGAGACAAGTAATCTAGTAGAAGTTGACCCCTTTGTTCCGTCTACAATGAACAACTGCCGCAGAAGATTCTTGAAGCGAGCTGAAGTCACTCCCTCACCTTCTTCCACTCCTCTGTCTTCGAGGTGTAGTAGTAGCTCTTGGCTTAGCACTCCAGTTTCGGCCAGCCTAAGTCTACAAGTGTGGTAAACCAAACATGTACGCCTAGTCCACAAAGTAACCGACACCGTACAAAGTAAGGACCGAAACCCGTTGTCATACAATGACGGAAATAGGTATATACTTCCCTGATGACCGGCCAAGAAAACTGGTGCATAATGCATGTTACAACTCATGAACGCATGCGTGGTTGCTATGTGGCAGCGCCTCAAGGCTAGGATTGCATGGACACTGGGTTGCCGCCCAGGTAATGTGGACAAAAGCCCTCCCAACCCTGTTACTCTCTTACCTTCTTTCTCCTTATTTCCCTTTCTTATGTTTCTTCACAATCACACAACACACACGTGCTTACGAGTCAAGCCTAAGGCTGACCGGGTTAGCCACCCCTAACTGTCAAACCAGCGGCAGTACCTCTTCGGAGTGGGGTTGCAGAGCCTCCGTACGGCGTCTCACTGTGAGTCTGTGCCTATCTGTTTACTTTTACTGAGGCCTAGCTACCACTGGCTTCCCTGTGTGCCTCGTGCATTAAAAGTAACTGATGGGTAAACTATTCAACAGAGAGAAAATGAACACAGTCAAGAGATACTTAAGCTCACTCAGATCCCCAGCACCTACACCCTCACACCCACACACTACCAATTACTAGATAAGGGACTCGCCTTTTCCACCAACAGCCCCCTTCCAACCACAGAACTACACTGTAGAATACTAAATACTACAGAGTTTTGATAATCCTTAGACACATGAGCATCACTGGCTCCAGCACATCAACATCTCTCAAAGCCTTGCACAACCTCATAGCTACCTCTACAGACACGAAACTTACTCAAAGCTAAAGTGGAAACACCACTAGAAAGATACACTGGAGTTGGAAAACTAGAAACTTACATAGAAAACATAAAACAAGAATTGGCAGACAATCTACCTGAAGTGTGCAGCCATGCTCCACCTAACCCCACATTTTCACAACGGACAGCCCTCAGTAAACTTAGACATGCTGAAAACACTTTAACTATCGAACCTGCTGACAAGAACCTCTTATGAACGACGACTACACATCGCCTAGAATGCTTTTGGATCAAAGAACTACGTACACTCACACCACGCAGTCTTAATTAACATCCCACCTAGTTATAGCCACATTGACAAACACAAACTTTCTTTCTATAACACCCCAGATGGGGGTGGGGCCAACCCACAGAGGTGTTGGCCTCACCCCCACCTCTGTGGGATTTTTTATCACACACATTAATATGTATATCTCAACCATCAGCTGTCACAATAGTATCCACATCCTGTGCCAAAAGGCACTACTTATTAATATTTAATATTCATAACTATTTATACAACAGCACTAGTAAGCTGCCTAGTTAGAGAAGATCAAGAGAAGAAACGGTGAGCAAAATAATTATACAGTATAAAACATAGACTAGCATAAGTATGCTGGACTCGACTCCTTGCTGGGGAGTGGTCCCGCCTATTCCCTGATGACCGGCCAAAAAACTGTTGCATACTGCATGTTACAACTCATGAACACATGCGTGGTTGCTATGTGGCGGCGCCTCAAGGCTAGGATTGCATGGACACTGGGTTGCCGCCCAGGTAATGTGGACAAAAGCCCTCCCAACCCTGTTACTCTCTTACCTTCTTTATCCTTATTTCCCTTCCTTATGTTTCTTCACTAGCACACAACACACACACACGCGCCCAACCCATTCTTCCAGTCGCAATGGTACACACACACAGAGTCAGACAGACAAAATATGCGCGCCGAGGGTTAATGACATCATTCACGTAGACGCCTATATACGCTACCCCAAAATATTATACCCGGGAAACGTTTGCGCATGTATTATATCGTAATAAATTCCTCAGTCCGTTAATGCTGGAATTTTAATTAAACTGCTCGGGAATCAGGGAAACAATGGCGACGAAATCAGAGAAGCCGGTTGTCAGGAGCACTCACCACTATTGCAAGGACGGCGAGGAACTAGAGATCGTTGTTGAAGGTCTGGACGACGAGGCCCACGACGGGAAATTTTCTTACCTGAGAGAAAAGATAGGGAAGGTTAACAATGAGGTGTCTTCGGCAGTTGGCAAGTCGAAAAACGTCCTGAGGATCGCCAAAGAAGAGGCCTTCGCATCCAAGGTGGAGTCTATGCTGGCGAGGATGGGTACGGAGCGGTTTTCTGGGAGGCTGAGGGATATCTTCGAAGAGTGCCATGATTTTCTAGGCAACAAGGTCATCTCGGTCACACTCAACGCCGTTCCTATCGCCCTGGCCATCATGGAGGACGAAGGGATCGGAGAAAAGACGGTCGTACAGGTTGGGGACACCATCGCGTCTTACATCGGGGGGAAAATTGGCACGGCCGTAGGAGAAGCGGCAGTGCCTATGTTGATAGAATTCGCGGCAATACTGGGTCTAGGAATAACTGAAGCTGTAGGAACAGCCGTTCTCAGCGTGTTCGGTGGAATTGTTGGCGCAGTTATCGGTGGTACCATAGGAACTCTTATCACCCGCGGAGTGATGTCTCTTGTGTCCTACTTTTTTGGAGGAGCATCTGCCAAGTTTTCGCTGCCTCCAGGCTACAGGTTCCAGACCCTTGGTGGGCGGCGTCTCCCATATAAATGCGAACTTTCTCGAGAGCTGCAGTTCATCAAGCCAAAACTGGATACCGTAAGCCGCAAACACGCCCTCACACTCAAGTGTGAGTTGATGAAAGAGCTGCCCTCAAAAGAAGATCTTGAGAGAGAGCGTGATGCTGGGAAACAATATCTCACACGTAACCTTCCTCTAATACCCAGAAAGGGAGTGCTCAAGTCTGACCCAGACAGACAGTACTTGAAGTATAAACATTATACAAAGCACTGATAGAAATAGCACACATTTTTCATGACAGCTTTTATTATATAAACATGATAAAGAAAACAGAGTTAGCTAGCATAATAGCAGCTATAGCTAGTTAGCTATTTTGAATCAGAGATAGTGAATATCATCTGCTTGTCTCCTCCCTCCTGCGCAGCCGTTAAGACTGCCTCCACTTTGTACTCGTCAAGTACACGCAACTTGTGAGAATCGTCTTCTGCATTCTCGTAACCCAACTTAGCTCCAGGGCTTCCCCCGATCCCTATGTACGTCTTGAAGGACCCTAGGAAAGGATTTGTGAATCCAATTCGGAGGTACTTGTCTTTGCGGTTCTTCTGCTCGATCTTAAACGTTAATCCGCCCGTAACTCCAGTCGGGGCACTTTCTCTGTTAGACACAAAGCCCTTCGATGCTTGGTTGGGGCCGATAACAGAAGCCGACAAGTGTTCGAACCACGTCCCACTGTCGAAATGCTCTCCGGCGAACGTTAGAGTTGCCGCTTTTGTATCATTACTGACCGTCAACTCCAAGCTCCTGAGCTTCTTCTCAAATTCCTTTCGGTTAGTGACATGCACACCCGCCATACTTTGCCCAGGAAACTTCGTGTCAGCAGTGTGCGCACGTGCGCACGCGCGCAAATATGAATACCTCTATTAACGAGTGCTGATCGGTGACACGTATTCTTCTCGTTAGCTAATCATCATAGTAGAAACGCCCTTCTCTTATTAATTAACAATGCCCATTTTCTGCTTCAAAATGAACATTCCTTTCAGAATGCATATGTCAAGAGAGCAAAACCCCAGCATATCTTATAGGTCATCTGCTGTTCAGGATGGGTTAATGGGTTCACTGGCCTACAAACAACAATGGTAAGTATTATCCTTCCTCTCGTTTTGACTTGTACTCATCACATTCTAGCCTCCCTGGTGTGAAAAAATGTGGGCAAGGTATGGCTGTAGTGTCATACAGAAGACTGTATTTAAGAATGTTCTCTAGCCAATATTCACAGCACGTTACACTCTTGTGACAGATGGTGCTTTGCTATGAATTCTACAAACCCTAGTGTGTGAGAGAAATTCCTCATGCAATGTGCGGCCACACATGCACTGTCTGTAAGCAATAATCACAGCCATCTATAAAAGTCAAAGATAAGCTGGCAAACATAGGTATAGCTACCTGCAATGATAGAGTTCAGAGGAGTTGTAAACAGTGGCGTTTTCAGATATTGCTGGTACAACAAAAGTTCGTCCGTGGAGCTCTACTAGGGGTATGATATGCATACAGACTCAGAAAGTGCATACAAACTATGTAACCAAAAGCTTAAGTCAGGATAATGATCGGAAGGACGATAGAGCCCCCACTCTGACTTCTACTTTGGCACTCCTCATCCACCAGATAAGAGCCCACACTGCTGGACAGGTGAACTGGAGTCAGTATCTATTTGTTTCTAGGCAGAAATGACAGCAAAAAACAATTAATGTCTGGCTGTTGGTCGATGCATCTTACAGAGCTAAGTTATGCAAATAAAACTTCACCTCGTACAGTCATCGTCTCTGTGGAAAAAATGCTGCAGTCTTTAACACTTAACCAACCACAGACACATTAATGTGTCCAGAGCCTCCATAAGTCCATAAGAGATGTTATAAGAGTAGGCGATAATATGTCAATTCCTTGATGAGTTAGATCTTGATGGATAGTGTATCAAAAGACGGTATACGTTGATAATGAATGTAAAAGATGTGATGTGATTACACACATCATCTTTCACAATGCAGCAGTCATGACACTTAACAAAGGTTACTTGTTCAAATTTAAACTCTTTCACTCTCTGCTGCAGATCAAGATTTTCTGAAATACCACAGAATATTTTCATAGTCATGCTGATGGTGTAAAATAAAACTATACCTTCTTCTGGAACTAAAGTGGTTGTGCAGCACCACCAGAAGGGTTCAACACGTAGAGTGAAACTTTCACTCTCGTCTCAGTGCCAGTGTAGCTACACAGATAAGAACCCAACAATTGTATATACCTGGATATAAGTAATAAAACATTGTGGTGTTGGTTGTCTATTGATTAAGCCGCACTGGAGACAAAATAAACTCTGGACTTTAACACTTAACCAGCCACGGACACAAATGTGTCCAGAACTTGCATGATTTCATAAGAATTTATATAGGGGTTATAATACTGAGGCGCTAATAGTTTATCACTAAGTACGGTAGTATGTACTTAGTATATAGGGATTGACATGGTACCTAGCATCATAGATGTATGGGGCTATGATAGGGAATTTTGTTCATCTTCTCCTTCTCCTTCTCGTTCTTCTTCTTCTTCTTCAGATTCAACACCCATAACTCAAAAACGAAACAACATATAGAAATGAAATTTTGTAAGAATGTAGATATCCATCACCCAAAGAGACTGGTCATACTTATTTCTTTGTAAACAACAACAAATAGCCCCAGGCAATACATTATAAAGGGATCACATGTGTCAGTATAACTCACAAATGGTATATAGGAGCTATGTGAACGAAACGTTGTAGACATAATGTATTCAATCACCAACATCAACAATACATGTTTGTAAACAACAACAAATAGCCTCACACTTTTTAAAATTTACTTATTCACTCCTCAAATTCTCCAATGGTAGCACACATAGAGATGAAACTTGGTAAGTATGCCTATTGTATCATTTCCATGACGATTACATGTTTCCATGACGACCGCATTTTGTTTGAAAAAGTCTCAGGCAATTTTCTTTAAAACCACTTCTTCACTTCTCAAACTCGCTAACGGTACCACACATGGAGATGGAACTTGGTACACATGCGTATAACATCGTTTCCATGATGACCACAACAACAAATAGCCTCTGGCACTTTTCTTTAAAATTACTCCTTCACTCCTCAAACTTGCACACATGGAGATGAAACATGGTATGCATATCATTTCCCTGACGACAACTGCCATTATTTCTCTATTATTAATTTTTATAGGGGCTTGCCCCCTTCCACAGAGATAATACATAGTAATGTGTAAGAAAATGAGTGGAGACAAGTAAATTAAAAATCCTGCGAATTTCAAAAGGCGGCATATAGGGATCGTATAAAAAGAAAGGGAGACAAGATAGGGATTGTGTTTGTGGAAGCACAGAGATGCTAGCGAGGAGTTAGGACTCCCACAGGTCATTACAACAGCCCTATATCGTCGTATCGGTGCTTGACCACGGAGTAAAATCTTCCTCGCATAAGTATCAGCAACCATGCATACTTGAATTTGGTTTTCTTGTTTTCCATGTAATGATGTTATGCATGTACATTGTTTTGGTCAGCAGATTATTACGACAGTACACCTTGATGTGCATAGCTACACTCCATAGGAATGTAGCATGACAAGATCGATGAAATGTACACAACAATCATTATTAAGTAGTACAGTACTTAGCAATACTCTTTCATAGCAATACCCTTTCATAACCTTCACTCCCACCGTACGACGATATAGGGCCACCTTTTTAAATTCGCAGGATTTTTAATTTACTTGTAACATAATTATAATTCCTTTGATTTAAGAAGATACCCATCCAAAGGGTTAAGCAGATACCCATGGCGTCCAAAGGGTTAAGTTTTATAATCCACACCTCATTCTTAATTCCATGCACCAGCAGTAATATTTAACATTGTGTGTGATTGATCAACAACAGAGATAACACTATTTACGGCCCTGTGTTGGAGCACTGTAACAGGTGCACGGACTGTGTTCCTTCACTTCTGTCACAATAAGACTTTGACACAATCTATGCCAGCTCTGAACCCAATCTTGACTGTTTGGGGGCTCCCTGTCCTTCTCCCCTTCTCTCTTCTCTTCTTCTCCACTGGCATGCATCTAGCTATAGAATGATCCGAGAGCTGGTTGCACTGCAATGCACCAATGTCTGAGTATACCTACCAGTCCTGTTTTAGCCTTTCTTACTTAGCTATAATTAAGTCACCCTGTGCATATTTCCTGTTGAATCACACCAATGTTAGTAGCTATAACTAGCTACTTTAGTAACTTTATGATCTTTTTCCGATTAAATCTTCACGTTAAGTCAATGCATCCATGAATCACTGAAGGTGAAAATTCATGCATGACAAATACACTTCGAATTGTAGTACAGTTTGGGATGAGGGGGGCTAGCCAAGTATCCCTCAAGGGGTATCAGAATGCATTCTGACCCCTTACAGATTGGGATTTGTTTTTAAACCTCTCAGGTAGGTGGGACTTATCCGACGTTACCTCACATAAGCTCACCATGAGATGCAGCAACCACCTCCACCTGACATAAAAATTCAATCAGCTAGCAAAAAAACTTATTTCTTAGCTACCTTCGTCATGACACTTTCGAAGAGCGTCCATCAGCAACGAACTTCATGATTCGTTGGGCATTACGAAGAATCGTGATACCGGCCATTGCAGGACGGAGTGACCTAGAGGGGAAGCGAAAATAGGCGGAGGCGGCACCACCTTCCACGACACGCGCATGCGCTATAATTCTTCCCCGCTGTATAGGGAGTATTTTGCTGCCGTGTCCCTGTTCGTTGTCTTTGCAGTAATCGTAATGCTAGAGGAGTTACAGCATGTTTGATTCTTCTTTTAACTGACTTGACTTGTTAGTTTTTGTTTTTTGCCATGATCATTTGTGCGTTAAGGCATTTATGCATGAATCCTATTGTTGGTATATACCAATAACCACTGAGACAGCCTACACTCCACCTATACATAAATGCACATGGAAGTATATACTAAAAAGAACATCAACACCTGAAGAGCTAAACCTGTAGTCAAATGAGGTCTAAGGCTGGGGAATAAATATGCAGTTTTTCTCAAAAAATTGTGTCATCCAAGGATTTACACTTCATTTCCTCTGGTATGGGGGTGTTGTTATGGATGCACAGGTGTATTTGCACTTCATTAACTACGAGTGAGGTAATGTTGTTATAGCTGCAATCTCATGGGGAATCATTCTTTCGTCCTTAAACTCATGGCGCCACATTGGTATTTCCACAACTAGTGGTAACTAATGGAGTGTTGAGAGTGTCAGTTGGTGCAATAATGCGGATCCGCTCGCTCTGTGTACCTTGGGGGCTCAGGAAGTCACAACGAATGGCATGTATCGACTCCCGTATGCTGCAGCTTGCCCGGGTGTTCGTTCGTCTCACAAAGGATATGACCTACTTAAAGGGCAACGAAGGTCAGAAATTTCTAACGGTTTTCTTTGAAAATGCTCCTTTGCAAAGCTAGAGCGCTTCCAGCATTGTGTACGGTAGTCGGCCATGCGGAAAATGCGCATGCGCATTGCAAATTTGCACAGGCTTATATACCTCCGCTCGCTCTGTGTACCTTGGAGGCACAAGAAGTCACAACGGAGGGCGTGTATCGACTCTAGCATGCTATCTACTACTGTAGCCAGACTCTACCAGCGGGAAACCGCATACTAATAGCCCAGCCCAACAGCCGTAGACTATGCGCAGTTCGCCGAGCGCAGTTTGCCGAGGGTTTGCACTTCAGTGCTTTTCATTTGGTTCTGCAATCGTTCAAGTTGCTTTTGTGAGGTACAAGAAAAGAAGTGTGCGTCTTTCATCTAAGACAGTAAAGTGTGAGATCTGTAAGTGTATCATGTTGGACGATCTTGGATGAGCCCTATAGCTAACATAAAAGATCTCCCTAAAAATCTTAAAGTGGTTATTATTTTTTTACTTCTTGAGACGCTGCAGGAACATGGTTCTGCGCTGAGGGTTTGCACTTTGCTCTTAACAGTGAGTAGCTATCCTTCAAGAATCAGGCAGTTCTTATGTTGCTAGCTATGCGCAATGAATCATGCCAACACATAATACACTATGCGAGACAAAGGAAATGGGGTGAGACAAAACAATGAGCAAAACAAACACTACATCAGTCAATACTATTCATAGTAGAGTGTTTCTAAACAAAGAGTAATTTCATGAATAGTCACATTTAGTGAAATTGTCCTGCTGGGAAATCAGAAACGACCTGTGGTGTCGTGGTAACAACTACAGCTGATGATTGACGCATCTGATGTCTTTTACAGTGGTAGCAAACACAGCAGAGTAATACCGATATTACTACTATGAAAATCAGGCCTCCAATAACTCCACCAACAGTTGCAAAAGCATTACCTGTGTAAAGATGTGTTATCAATACATAGACGTTCTATATATGAATAGTTATTAAACACCATTAGCTAAGATAGAGATGGTTAAGATTAGGAACCTCTATAACATCCAGGACTAGCTATGCCCACTGAGCAATGAGGCAGTTGGTAGACATCACCAAGAGCGCACCAGCCCCGCATAGCAGAGTGACAGAACATGCCACGGGAATAGAATTTGATCAGTCCATTGCCATTTTTTCCTACTATATACTGAGTCTTATACAGTAAGTTGAAGCAGGGGTGTGCACAGAAAATTATGGTGGCACCAAAATATTAGCGCCAAGAGCTCTTCTGGCGCTTCCAGTGCCAGCGCATAAAGTATCCCACTCTGGACAAACGTTTTTTAATGTGTATATATACATGCCCCACACGTAGGGTGCGCGCCCTCACGCGCTTACACGCGGGTGTGCACGCTCGCTGTGCTGTTCGCTATGCAGTTTTTGCTGGCACTGGGTTTGTCTGGCTTGGCGCTCACTAAAACCACCTGACGCTATCTTGAGCGCCATAGCGCCATATTCCCACCCTGTTGAAGTGACAGTGTTATGTTGCTACTGTAGTAGCTCTGTGCTAGATGCAACTTATGTACTCCACTTCAAGTGCAGGGGCACACACATACATACCAAAACTATTTTTGTGAGCTGAGGGTTAATAAACTCACGTATACATGGATCATCACAGTCAACCTCTTTACTATTGCATTCACACCTTGCTAAAACAAAACAATTGCAGTAACTAAGACATACAAGCCATTTGTATCTACATCATCTTACACTGTTGTGAAAGTATCGGTTGAAAGGAGCAGAGGACAATAACCAGCACACAAACTGAATGCGTTGCGTTCATGTCACTCTTCGTTGTAAGCTGAATGCGAAAGGGTCTCCGAATAATAGCTATTCTGTAACTGTTTGATGGCTAATATCAAATGCAGTTATGCTGAAATTCACCTTGGGCAATTGCTGTTCTCAGTTCCAGTCAGGGAAATTATTGAAAGTCAGCCAAGCAGCAAGCCCCCGGTTCTGGCGATCGTATAGTCTCTGTTGGTTTACGAAGCTGGCGACCTATGAACCATGAAGCAAATGAAATGTGAGTGTGGATCCGTTGCTTATATCTAGTAAGTATTAGCTCTATGTACACTGAACCCTGCCCCGTCGAGTGTGCTTAATATTACCTCACATTTCCCCACATTACCGGACGGATGTATAATTATAGTGGGAAAGTTCAGCATTCCGAGTTGGTTTCGCCGGTGCGTGACATCAGGTGATTCGGTCGGAAACAGTACGCCGAAGCATCACGCCTTGGGCTGCAGGCGGTGCCAAGAATACCCCGCGGTATCCGAAGGTGTCACTCAAGTGCGCACTGCAGCACTAGTGTGGATATACTCGTTCTTTAGGAACTTTCACACCTTCAATATATACAATGCCTTACTGCACGTAGTCGTGTATAGGTATGCAGGTGTGTTTTCAGGAGGGCCTTGGGACTCTGAAAGGTTTTAAGGCCCCTGACACACTACTTAGATTCAACCCTCCATTCCCTATGCATTGAGGGACAAAGTTGAGAAGTTGCTACAGTGCCTCCACGAAGGGACTACCAGAGAACCAGTGGATTTTGTCGAGTGGTCTGCGGCTGTCCTGAAATGATAGGAACACTGTCCGTATCTGTGGTTTCTTTAATGTCATTGTCAACCCTGTTTCTTCTGAGTTTAACCAGGTACCCAATTCCAAAGGTTGAGGACATTTTGTGAAGCTGAGCAAGCCCGTTTAGACAGGGCTGGGCAAAGGGTGAAAAGGTGTGAGTTCATGCATGAAGTCTTCTGTTACATACTTAGGTCACAGAATAGATGTAACTATTACCGCTTGCCATTGCTAACTCTCAAATGTCTACACCTGACTATAATAATACTCACTGAAGCCGGTGGTAGCTATGTTTTGGTGTAAACAATGCCTTATTACTGCACGTAGTCCTGTATATAGGTATAATATGCAGGTATGTTTTTGGGACTCTGAAAGTAAGGCTTGACCCTGACACATGACTTAGAGTCAACCCTGCATGCTCCATTCCCCATGCACTGAGGGACAAAGTTGAGAAACTAGAGCTACAGTGCCTCCACTAAGAGAGTACCAAAGAACTAGTGGAGTTTTGCCGAGTGGCTTGCGACTGTCCTGAGGAACACTGTCCGTATCTGTGGTTACTGTAGAGTGTCATTGTCAGTGTCAGTTTCTCCCATTATAATAGAAGACGTTGACTGGAAATGGGGTGCTGCTCAAACTAAGCCCTAAAAGATCTCCTTGCTTTAGAGAAGAGTATCTCACTCTCTTTGATTCAGCTCTTGAGCTTACTCTGGCTTATGATGCCTCAGCTTATGGTCTATGGGCAGTTATGGTTTTATTTCAAGCGGGACGAAAAATTAGTGCTGTAAAAGTTTCAGTCACAACAACAATCGGCTTAGTTGCGACATTTCTGTTCTCTATATTCACGATGCATTAGGGACAGAAAACATGCACACACACAACACATGCACGCTGCCACTGTGTTAGTAACGCTGCACGATCAATAGTATTCATTACATGACACACGATTGAAGAGAGCCCATAGCTTACTCGGCACATACACTCCCAGCTATGATTATAACATGAACAGTCTCAGCTGGAGAAGGAAGGTCTTGCCTGTATTTTTAGCATAAAGTGAGTTTAGCCGTTCCTTTGAGCTGGTGACAGCTAAAAGCCTCTGCTGGGTTTACTGAAAGAGTATCGTGCTACATCCTCTCGTATCCAACGTTGGTCTTACCATAAGTATAGACTTATGTTCCAAAACACATCAGTACATGCAAAACGTCGACGGTTTAGTTCACACAGATATGCAGCTGTGTTTGCTAACATATGGTTGCCCTTGTGAAAACCCCAAATGCTGATTTATGATGTAAGGTGTCAGGGGAGTCCAGGGAGTCAAGGGAGTCCAGAGAGTCAGGGGAGTCAAGGGAGTCCAGGGGAGTCAAGGGAGTCCAGGGAGTCCAGAGAGTCAAGGGAGTCAAGGGAGTCCAGGGGAGTCAAGGGAGTCCAGGGAGTAAAAGGGAGTTAGGGGAGTGTACATTAAGTTTTCACTCCCTGTCAACAGCAGATACATTATAATACACTTGTGTATGTGTGTGTTGGTATTTCTCATGGCTCTTTGCTTGAGGTCACAGTGTGTGTATTCACATCACCTCCTTCTTTACGGCGTCCTTGTAATTAGTACTCACAGTGTTGTAAAGGAGGAGTGCTGATTCAGCATATTTCGGTAGTCTTAACCCTTTGAACGCCATGGGTATCTCCTTAAATAAGCCGAAATTGATGTATAACGTATTAACGGCTAGTATTATAGCCATATATAAATTCTTATGGACTTATGGAGGCTCTGGGCATATTATATACATGCCTGTGGCTTGCTAAGGGTTAAATAAGTAATCCTCGGCAATCCTTGGGAGTACTAGTATTATGGGACCTGAAATGATAGCTGAGGGATAGTTCATCTTCCACCACTTGTTGGGACAATCCCAGGCAGTCCCCTCAATACCTATACAGTATCCCGGATTCCTGGGACCATCCCTAGTAGTCCCTCTACACCTGCCAGTCCCAGGATACATAGTATCCCAGGATTCCTTGCAGGGTTTCATCTACAGGGGGCAGGGGGGAAGCTTCTCCTTAAATAAGCAGAAATTGATGTATAACGCCTAGTATTATAGTCTTATATAAATTCTTATGGACTTATGGAGGCTCTGGGCATACTATAATTATATATGCCTGTGGCTTGCTAAGGGTTAAATAGCTCAGTAATCCTTGGCAATATTTGGGAATACTTAGTGTTATGGGACTTGCTAAGGGATAGTGCATCTTCCACCACTTGTTGGGACAATCCCAGGCAGTCAATACCTATACAGTATCCCTGGATTCCTGGGATCATCCCTAATAGTCCAGTCTACACCTGCCAGTCCCAGGATACATATATAGTATCCTGGGATTCCTTGCAGGGTTTCCTCTACAGGGGGCAGGGGGGAAGCTCCCCCCCAAACTTCACCACTTCCCCCCCATTTTTCTATTTTGCCAACTAAATACTTTTACAACACAATTCGACACTTTTTTGTTCTTTCCAGTGGGTAATAATACATTCATATTTACATTGTTAGCACATGGTAGTGATCTCTAATTATAAACTGACACCTACTTTCCTGCGCTCGCAGCACTGATGAGTGAGTGGTATTTCGAAATTCCAAACTCTAGATGAAACCCTGCCTTGGACTATCCCAAGTAGTACCCTCTACAGGTATAGCCACACCTTCCAGTCCCGGGATACTTAGTATTATTATTATTTCAGCTTTACAACACAGGTAGGAGGTGGTACCAGATAACACGGGAGGTGGTGACAGATGTGTTGAAGGTCTGAAGGCATCAAGCCAGCAGCCATAATTAATAGGACATGACTAAATGAAAAGCACTAAAGTGCAAACCCTCGGCGAACTGCGCATGCGCGATACTGCTAATTGATAGGCTGGGCCGGCTATTTGCGTTTACTCGTGGTCTTCCGCTAGTAGCCCGCGGCACGGGCTAGCTACAGTAGTAGATAGCATGACATGCCATTGGTTGTGACTTCCTGAGCCCCCAAGGTACACAGAGCGAGCGGATCAGGTCGCGGTAAGCCCAGTGCGATTATGCATATTGGCTTTTTCGCTTGTTTTCACGGCATATCTCTCGAACGAAGTCGTTTCAGGAAAATCGCCTAATCAGTTTTCAGGCTCCCGTAGTTATGAATCCGCTGGTATCGCTAACCGGCCGCCTCGTAGCCTGTAGTGCCAGAATAAGCGTCGACACACAGACAGACAGACAGACAGACGACTACTGTAATCCTCGCTGCGCATGCGCGCCGAGGGTAATACCCTCGGTAGTATGCGCGGTTGGGCTGGCGTTTACTCGCGGTCTCCCGCTAGTAGCTTGCGGAGAGTCTGACACTGGCTAGCTACAGTAGTAGATAGCATGCGGGAGTCGATACATGCCCTTCGCTGTGGCTTCTTGTGCCTCAAGGTATATACACAGAGCAAGCGGATCAGGTCGAAGTGAGCCAGCATACTGCGTCTAATACACGCATGCGCACCGCTTATTGATGGGTTTGGCCACGCAACGCTGTCCGCAACCGTGACAGTTTGTCGCTCTCGAACGCAAAGATCGCCATTTTATTTTTCTAGCCCATGTACCGCTAAAGCTGTTGGTATCGCTCATAAGCCCCCGTACTATCAGACAGACAGACACTACAGTAACCCCCGCTGCGCATGCGCGCCGAGGGTTAAATGCATCCTGCCAGTCTCTGGAGACTTAGTATCCATGGATTCCTGGGACCATCCCAGGTAGTACCCTCTAGCTATGGTGAAGAAGAAGACACTATTTCAAGGATCGGGGGATGCAGGTATACTACTCCTCAACTGCAGGTGCCACCTTGTAAAACATTTTTTTTGCCTACTTGTTTTGCATATGGCTATCAACCCTGAAGGTTTTCTTGCATTTGTGCATGCTAATTTGAATGGGCTTACTTCGCGAAGGTCTGCTTGCTCTGTGTATCTTGAAGGCACAAGAAGTTGTATCGACTACCGCATGGTATCTACTGCTATATATAGCTGGCCCATGTCAGACTCCTCGAGCTATAATATACTAGCGGGAGACCACGAGTAAAATATGTATAGCTTATAGTGTTCTATCCAAGTCATACTGCTGATCCTGGAACATCACACGTGTGCAATAGGACGACATTATAACTTAACCAGCCACTGATACCTCTCCAGGGCTTGCATAAGTCCATAAGCAATAACTAGGCTAATCTACATAATATTACAGTTTTCAATTCTTTCTCTGGTGACACACATGAAATCATGACATTTGTGTAGTTTCCCAAGGAGTCTTTGCTTAACCCATGCAATAAGCTCATATGGTCTACACGACACTTTCTCTCCCCTAGTGTCCTATTAGATAGGGACATCTGTGCTAGCTGCTAACATTACTGATTGCCATGCCCGAACAGCTCCTTTTAGAGCACTCACAACACTCTTTCTCTCTATCATCTTCAACAGTGATTCTAGTCCTAGATTCTTATGGATAGGCAGCCAGTGTATCAGAAGACGATACGTTGAGAATGAATGTAAAAGGTGTGATGTGATTACACACATCATCTCTCACAATGCTGCAGTCATGACACTTAACAAAGGTTCCTTGTTCAAATTTAAACTCTTTCACTCTCTGGAAATACCACAGAATTTTTCGTAGTCATGATTATGCTGATGGTGTAAAATAAAACTTAACCTTATTCTGGAACTAAAGTCACATTGAATGGTTGTGCAGCACCACCAGAAGGGTTCAACACATAGAGTGAAACTTTCACTCTCGTCTCAGTACCAGTGTAGCTACATAGATAAGAACCCAACAATTGTATATACCTGGATATAAGTAATAAAACATTGTGGTGTTGGTTGTCTATTGATTAAGCCACACTGGGGACAAAATAAACTCTGGACTTTAACACTTAATCAGCCACGGACACAAATGTGTCCAGAACTTGCATGATTTCATAAGAATATATATAGGGGTTATAATACTAGGCACTAATAGTTTATAACATAATTATAATTCCTCTGATTTAAGAAGATACCCATGGCAACCAAAGGGTCAAGCAGATACCCATGGCGTCCAAAGGGTTAGTGTTATAACCCACACCTTATCCTTAATTCGATGCACTTATTGAGCATTGTGTGTGATTGTTCAACAACAGAGATGACACTATTTACGGTAGCTATAGCCCCGTGTTGGAGCATTGTAACAGGTGCACAGACTGTGTATCTTCACTTCTGTCACAATAAGACTTTGACACAATCTATGCCAGCTCTGAACCCAATCTTGACTGTTTGGGGGCTCCCTGTCCTTCTCCCCTTCTCTCTTCTCTTCTTCTCCACTGGCATGCATCTAGCTATAGAATGATCTGAGAGCCGGTTGCACTGCAATGCACCAATGTCTGAGTATACCTACCAGTCCTGTTTTAGCCTTTCTTACTTAGCTATAATTAAGTCACCCTGTGCATATTTCCTGTTGAATCACACCAATGTTAGTAGCTATAACTAGCTACTTCAGTAACTTTATGATCTTTTTCCGATTAAATGTTCTCATAATGGTCAGGGTCTTCACGTTAAGTCAATGCATCCATGAATCACTGAAGGTGAAAATTCATGACAAATACACTTCGAAGCATAGTACAGTTTGAGATGAGATGTAGTTAGGTATCCCTCAATGAGTATCAGAATGCATTCTGACTCCCTTACAGATTAGGATTTGCTTTTAAACCTCTCAGGTACTACTTGTTATCTTAACCTAAGGACGGAGTTCCTCAGCTACAGAGATCGTGTGTGATTTAGCTACAAGATCCCCTGGATTACCTGTGCAAACTGTCCAATGGTCTACATAGGACAGAGGCTGGATGCAGGCTTTGCCAACGGCTGACTGACCACAAAAGATCAGCAGTCAGGATGGCCAATTTCAATTTGGCTTGGCATGCATGGTATGCTAGCCACGCTGTCGACTGGGAGAACACCTGTGTCCTCTAAAACTGCTCAGACTACCATGCTATGTAGGATAACCCAGGAAGCTATCTACATTAATCATACTTGAACAGGATACAGGCAGGCACTTTGCCACCTATTTATGATGAGCTTGCGGATGCTATGAGATTTTTTTGATTATCATCTATGTGTTAGGTTTTTCTTATTCATCTCACAATCACTGTCCTGTCGATGCATTCCTTTTTCTTTCCCTTGTTTCCAGGTTAGTCCTTAGTACATCTGAGTTCTCTGTTTTCGTATCTCAGTTCTCACTGAGTTTTTAATTTCTCTTTATCTTGGTCCTGACATGTATGTTGAAGAAAGTGGACATGCAGGGTGTGATGGGGAGGTCTCCTGTACAGCAGTGGACGTGGTCTAGTTGCACATCTGATCACATGAGCGAGTATCGCAGTACTAAGTGTGGTAAAAAACATTTTGGAGACTTTAAAGGTTTTCATGATGTTAGGTCTACTGCATTTCTATGTTGTGATGTTTGTAAAAAACAGTGTCAATGTGGTAAATGTGACGAGAATATTGGAGTGTAGTGTAATATCACGGCACATGCACACTAATCCAAATTTTTGGGATTTATGCTTTCTACCATCAGTTCTGGTGTTGCTGCAAGATTCTAACTATTCTCGTTTGGTGATAGGCGACTTCTACTTCTGATTGGAACAATGAGCTCTTTGTCAGATCCTCTAATGTAATGATAATGTTTTCCGAGCGGAATGATTGCCTTTTTTGACTCTTTCGCTCCAAGGCGTGATTTTCCTCCTGCGTACAGGCCATGGTAGCCTCGTTCCCATGACTTCCGCGAGAGAGAGAGGGAAGGCCTGGTACACACTGTTTGCGCATGCGCTTAATTTTCCCAACATTCTAGGAATTCCGTATCACGCTCGGATAATCTCCGCGTTGGTTTACGTCACTCTCGTATACCGTCGCGTTTTGAGAGACGGCTCAGGATACATGAACAAGTAGAGCGCACGGTTGGCAACGACGTTGGACCGACAGAGACGGCAGTTACGGGTCTCCATGCGCCACTCGCGCGGTGTTTAGTCTCGCTAGCTAGCAAGACTACGCGGACTATGACGTTGCGATACACGCCCACAATTTTCTGTGATGCATTCATAAATATTCGGGTATTGGCGGACGACCGACCCCCGCATGCACTCACCTGAGCTGCAACACACCCCCTGGATAGGCGCCCTCAGAGTAGGCTGAGTGAGTGGTTGTTATCTATGTCCATCCCGACGCTCGACTTAGCTGGTCCTCTGGAGGAAGGAGCCAAACAGCTAGTGGCTGCCCTTAAAGATCCCGGTTTCCTGTACTTGAAGAATGTCAATGGATATCAATCTGGTACGTAGCTAAGTAGCAGAATAGTTATCCGTGCTGAACTTAGGCCGACACACAGACGGTCACTTCGGTGAAACCAACAGTAATACACTGGCACTGTATCACTACAACTCTGGTATTTTCACAGATACCCATGTATTATAGTATAGTAATCATTATTTGCCAGTCGTAAGGTCAAAGGGTTACCTTACACTTCTAACACTGAAGTGCAAACCTTGGCGTATTACGCATGCACGGTACCGCTAATTGATAGGCTGGGTCTCCACGCTAGTTGGTCGCGGAGAGTCTGACACAGGCTAGCTACACTATAAGATGTATTTAACTAACAAGCGTCATGCAGTCAGGGAGAGTTAAAAAGCTAGTTCTGCTCAGCTGCTCCTCCGTACATCATTAACTAGCCTACCATTTCTCACATGAAAGCATTAGCTATCGCCAGTGTCAACTGCTTGAATAGAATAGCGTTTTTCAATCTCAAAAAGTACAGTCCTTACCATTACTTACACACTTAAAAGAATAATAATACGTACCAGGTATACCAAACTTAGTGTATTCCATTCACTTTAGATGAAACTGTAAGTACCACAAAGTGGTTCTATGGCCCTGTCCAAGGAGATACGGATGTCTCTTGCTCGAAAACACTGGAATCCTCAGAGTTTGAACAGTTATCGCGGTTATTACCCAGTAGTTGAAGGAGTCGCCTGCTACAAGGAGGGAATTGAATTCAGTGTTGATCTCCCTGCTGATGATCCAGACGTGCTGTCAGATGTGTACATGTATGAAGCCAATGTCTGGCCGCCAAAGGATATTCCAGGGGCTCTGGAATTCAAAAATTATATTCTAAATTATTATGCTTCCATGAGTGAAGTGGGGCTTACAATCACCCGGATGTTAGCAATTGGGCTTGGAAAGGAGGAAAAGTATTTCGATGAGCTTTTCGTGAACAAACCTCTGAGTACACTGCGACTGATGCACTATCCAGTGAGGCCACAGCCAATACCTGAATCTGCCAAGAAAGACGGGCTAGTTTTAACCTGTCTCGAACACACAGACTCGACCTTCATGGCACTGCTGAGCACATTCGACTATGAGGGGCTGCAAATTATGCTGAAAGATGGTTCTTGGGTAGACGTTTGAAAGTTCGACCAGACTGTCTCGTGATGAAATGCTGGAGATGCTCTCATCAAGGACACAGGTCAATTTAAAGCCACGAGGCATCGTGTAGTTTGACTATGGCAAGGAAGCGCTACTCAGTTCCATTCTTTATCGAGCCTGCTACTATGGAGAATATGGCCAGTTTGAGAGGGATCTGAGTCAAAGGAAGATAGAATATGACGAAAATGAACCATCAACTCTAGCCTTGGGTTGACAAAAGGATGAAAGAACAAGAATTTCTCTGATTTTCCAAAGTAAAAGCCTTGGACAATAGCTATAGTTTCTCTGTACTGTATTTTTCTGCCCATTTCCGAGTTTTTGTTATTGCAAAACCATTATCACACTATTTCACCAGAGAATGTGGCTGTACATGCAAAATATGGAACTGCAGTACAGTTTCCATATGTTTCAGTAAAGCAACATTACACTCTATCATACGTCCTTTTGTTTGCTGGATATAAAAGAATGGAAACGCACTTAAAGTGCAAACCCTCGGAGCACTGAAAACGCACGCATAGCATTGTAGTGCAAAAAAAACACCAACGGCTGGGCCACAGTGTCTCGGTCTCAGAGTGGTGTCTCTTGCAAGAGTTTGACACAGGCTAGCTAGACTATATACAGTTAGTGGATAGCAAGTTTGTACAAAACAACTTTACTGAGCAAAAAAACCAAAAATCATGCATTACCATAATAGTATTTCAAACATGTGTATGTTAGTTACAATGGGCTCTATTAGAAACTGAATGAAAGCCACGTAGTCGTAGCAAACTAGTTCGCCTCTCTGGCTTGTTTGTCTATGGCATCGTCCGAGAGTCCATCCCTCCTGTGACAGAAAGAAAAACCCACATATGAGAAACAATATCTCAGCAGTACCTTTACTGTCACTATAATATTACTTATCACACCGCCAACCTATGCCATGATAACTCCGATTGCAAAAGTTTCCGCGTTTCTCTTAAAGCAAGATTAATATGATAGGTTTGGATAGCTGTTGGCTGCTAAGAGGAAAAAGCTTTCTAGAAGTATCTACCGGAATATAGCCCATGGAGCATGCATTCATACTCTTCGCCCTGGCTTACGTTCACCATAGATAGCAGCTGATGAATGCAAATTTTGTTACGACCTATCTCTCCCTCCAAGACCTAACACTATGTACACATGTGACATAAAACCGCAACATTAGCTTGGTCTATGCATGCAGTTATCAAGTAAATTACTTGATTGATGTGGTCTATGAGGCATGCCTATAGTTTATTTCTTCGGATGGCGATTTTTGGTGATATGTATAACAGCTATCTGGCAGTGGTACGTGGTTCCCGGGAAGCAAAAAAGGTTGTCGGTTTGAAATACCACTAGTACATCTAGAGCTTTCCTTTCTACCTTTCTTATTCTCTTTTCTGCCCTATGCACTCTTCACCCATTATTCATTCTACCAGGATGTGAGATGGCGTGAGCGAGGATGTGCAGAATAATAATTCTGAGGTTAACACAGGTGTGAACAAAGCGGTCTGTGCCCTGCCGCATATGTGTTTTCATACTCATACCTTATCAGGCTAACAACAAACTGCTACCTGCGCTACTTAGCAGTAGTTTCACCATCTATGAGTTGCCATTCATTGCTGCATAATTGCAGTGATTGTGGGACCCCTCCTGTGATGTAAATTGGAAAACTTGAACATTAATATTCCTCATTACATACGTACTCTAATCTAATGGTCAAGAGAAAACCCACAAGACCTATGTTAACCACCTTGTTATGATGAGTTGACATTGGCTCCTGCCTCCAACAGTCTCTTGAACGTCCTTGTTATCTCAGTAGGCCCATTATGAGCAGCTATCTCCAGGGAGGAACATTGCCCATACTGTGTGAGAGTATGAGAGACAAGTAAGTAAAATTAATTGTTTGTTTGTCTCATTCCAGACTGCTCCACAAAGAAAGATATGTGTCACAAAAGGGACGTGCAATAATAGTGGTCCATATATACACACAGTCAAGTTTATTTGAGGCTTTCTTGGCCACTTCTAGATGTATATCCCATAAATATCAACGAGCCCCTCGTTGTGCCTTAATAAAGAGAGACGGTGCTTTATCTCCTTTGCCAGTGATTATGGGGACATGGCCAAAGGATCTTCTGACGAAGCTCCCAACTAGAGGTGGACCGCAACAGTTGATCATTTTGATGTATGCTCTCTGATTCTCGGGAGAGCCTATAGAAGTTACCTTCAAGCACGCAGAAATGAGAAACTGCAGAGGGGTAGTTATCACAAAATTAAGAACATCTCTCGTGGACCTTTTGTAAGCGGTTGGGCTATTTATTATACTTTGTTTCTCTGCAATATCTTGTATTGCCGAGCAGGTCAGCTGAAATAGCCGTATAGAACATTCTGCTAAGAAATCTTATATTGCCGGCGATGAAACCGGCTAGTATTTGTATATGTGCAATAATTATTATAGCTAAACCACATAAGACGGTCTTAGGCCCACATGCACAATTTTCTGGGAGATTAGAAATCGTGTGCTTTCAAAATGTCGTTTTTGACAGCATCTGTGGCTGTTTGTACTAAGCAGAGGAATATATGCTGGGATAAGTGATTTGCTAAGCCTAACTACCAGGTGCAAATAAGATAGACAAGTGACCCGGATACTGTTGCGGGAGAAAGACCGTACAATAAAGATAGAGTTTGTCCATTGCTCCGCAAACGAGCACTATAGCACCCCACGGTGATTGCAGGTAGTCCCGACTGATTTACTTAACTAGTGGGACATCGGCTAACAATGGGTTACGTGTTTAACAAAGCATGTCTTGACGTTATTGGAGGTCACAGTGTAATCAGACAATCTGTGGTTGTTTCCAAGATTTGGCCGGCATGATAACTATTATCCAGGGCGTTATAATGAACACTAGATAGATAAAAACAGTTCCTATAGCCTTGCAATCCCTCATGTGGACTCAACTGTCGAGCAGTTAGCCACTAAAAGGTAGGCGATTGTTTAGAGAGCGCTTGAGCTTAGGTGAGATGCACCATTGAAGGGTTACTACACCCGGGAATCGTGGAAGACCGAATGAAATTAAGTATAATGCAGAAGAAGAATAACAGCCCAACCCAGCAATCCCACCTGCCAAAACTCTTTTTGTGCCTTTCATGAATTAGTGAGATCCAGAAGTGTGATACAAGGCTGTTGCCAGGAGGTTGTAATGATTTAATTGCGTTGGGATAAATGTACTAGTAGTGATAATCGTTGCATATCGGTCGCCACTATGTAAATGGCAAGATTTTTGACAAATTACTTGCAGCGATTATGATTGAGCAGTTGCCTGATTGCGACGTCCGCAGTAATTTGATTGTGCTTATGATAAAAAAACGAATCTATTTACAAGTGTCTCGGGCCTTTAATTGAAAATGTCCCCTTGCTGTGTTTACAATGCCGTACGACCCCCAGAAGGCACCTTGGCTTTCTTAATCGTATTCTATGGCTCACGAGTATTCTGAAGAAAGTATGTACACCTGACTTTTAAGCTCACCGACCCGAGGCAGGTACAACCGATCAGCATGTAGAACCGTGACTGACAGCAATCGTATTTGCGACCCTCCATTGGTTACGCAAATACTCGCAACAGAATAATTATGAGAACCTGTTCTCATGAACTAAAAAAAGACACTTGTGAGCTGGCGCTACAGAACAAAAAATGGTGCGACAGGCTACTCCGCCAAGCCCAAAAGCATCCCTGAAAAGCATCTCTGTTGTAGCGGACACACACACTCAGATCCGTAAAAGAAGGGAGGATTTTGATCGATCATGCATCGTGATCACAATTTAATGCTGCTGCACAGTTTACCGACAAACGGCACCCTAGCCATAGAACTCAGTATCAGAAGCACCAAAAAAAAATTCGTAGGCTACCTGAACAAAGTCAATTGGATGATCAATAAAGTAAAAGGAGCGGTACATGTCACTTAGTATCTGCCACTCAGAGGTGGATGTCAGCTCATGCCTTGACAGTAGGTCCACTACACCAGAGTGGCTTCCTGGCTGGCTGCAAACACTGCAGTGCCACCATCCTGGTTTGGATAAAAGAATATTTCCGTTTAATATCAGACTTTCTGTGGCACAGCATTTTGTAGCTATGCTGACTCTCTTTATTATCCTGTGTAAAAAATGATCTTGTGGGGTGCTAGTGCCAGGATCGTGTAGGGATGGTTGTATGAAGTACGTGTGTGTCCAACCCGTATTGCTTAGGTGTCCGTTACATGCTCTTAACAATAACTAGAAAGTCAGAAATACATGAAATAGTTTTTGGCGAGCCAGCATGAGCGAATCGTTGTATGGGTCTGAGGGGTGCCCTATTGCTTAGGTGCCAGTTAACATGCCTTACGTCCCCCAAAATAATAGAAGGAATGAAATAGCGCTATTTTGGCGAGCGAATCGAGCAGTTTGTGTGTATTCAGAACTCAGTAAACTGTTACGGAGTATTGCACCGTTACATAGCGATAGAATTATAGAAAGAATCCTGCATTTAGAAGCATAGTAGCGTGGCGTTCGCTTTTCAGCGCTAAAGCATTTGCCTTTTTTGATCTTAACCACGTTGAAATGAGGAGGTGAACTCCACAATCTCAAGCAGCTGTGCATAAATGGTTACATACTGATTCCTTGTATTTGGAGCTACCCCAAACGTCATTCTATGGGAGTGGTAGCATCAAAGCAGAGAGCCAAATTGGCCGCTGAGTGAGACACGAGTCGACATAGTGTGAGCGCGGCAAGAGAGTCCGTGGACAAAAACCCACGACGTCGGGATGGTTGGTCGAATAAACTCGAAAAAGAAGCAGATCAAGGGGAGTCGATAGATCGAGAAGTTGGGCTTTGTCAATCAGGGTGGAATACCCCAGGGTATGATTCAAACCAGCGACACCGAGATGGTGAACCCTCTAGGTGAGAAGGGTTTAGAAGATAAGTTACTAGGGAGCAGAGACTAGAAGGAGGGTAGGGGTTCTAAAATCCCTTTTGGCGTCGTTGACTTAAGCTCGTCGTGTAACACACAAAAGATTGAGGGTTTTAGTTGAGAAAGTGGGCAGCTACGTTAAGTTCGTAGGCAGGAGATACAGTCTTTTTTCAGACGGGAGGAACATGATGCTATTGAACGATGGAGTATTGGCAAACCCCCTCTAGTGTACAAAAGTAGAGCTTATGATTGTCAGAGAGATACAAGACATCTAGAGTCTAGACATGTGCTCCTGACGTCAGCGAACTTTTTCGGACGTGAGGCTCCTGCCTCAACAGACCAGGTAATCTCTGACCCTAGTAGGATCTCGTGAATCAGCACTGTAGTAGGCCCATTTGATGGCGAGCTATCAATAGGAGGGAAAAAACTGCTACTCTGAAATGGGCATAGATATGAGGGACAAGACGAGAAAAGAGACAGAACCATCTATCCCAGATCAGCACCAACTAGACGGGAAATTGTGGCGTCTTTAAGGCTCTGGATAGAGTTTGGATTATCTGAAGGAGGCACCTGGTTTTGGTTTCAAGGAGCACACAAGATAACTGCAACTCCACTTATTTTAATAAATGTGCCAATCTTATTATTATGTGGTAGCTTCTTAAAAAGAATGAAAAAAGATTGTGCTCTGTCAAAAGTGTAGGCAATAAGTTATGGTTTTATAACACTCTCTATCTTCACTAGCTAAAGATATTATGCCAGGACATGAGGACTGTGCTACATGACTAGGAAGTGGACAGTGTAGGAACATCTTTGGTGAGAAAAAGGCTGAGTCTATTAGCCTTGAATTTTTTGCTAAGGTTAGTACCCACAAGTCGCTTGAAAACTTGTTTGACTGTGGTTCAGCACGAGTTTTTTGTTCTGGGTTACTAGGTTTCTCTAAAAGAGAACAGCTGATAAACTAGCAAAAATTTTGCAGTAGGCTCCAGAGATGATCCGATTGAGAGGAACATGGTGTGGTTATAATGTATAAGTTGTTTGTGTCCAGGTGAATGTAAGCTCCTGCCTGGACTGTAGTACATTGCCGACTACATATGTGTGACTTGTGTCTCATGGCCCGAAATTACGACTGTGGAGTCATGCGCGTTTGTGTGTTTTAATAAACATAAAAGCTGTGTATTGGGAATGGGTTGGGGGGGGGGAAACGGACGAGCAATGAGATGTGAGCCAAGGCCAGAAATAACCAGAAGTATGAATAGAAGAAGTATGACAAAGAGGGGAATGGAAACACACAAGAAGATTTGTTGTTTTTGTGGAATCGAGGTGCATAGGAGACAAAATCCGGCCGACTTGTATGTTTCTATATATATCAGGTGATGGCACAGTGGAGCGGGGTGGTGGAAATGTTGGGATGTATATATGGCCGCGTATTGGGGGTGTGGGTGGTTGGTAACACAGCCAATGTGTGGTTACATGGTTGATCTAGATTCGCCAAAAGCAAAATGTCAGTTAATGTTCAGAGTGCGCCCTTGCCTTCGCTGTTGTGAATATGTCATATACTGAACCTTTAAAATAAGAGATTGGCCAATCAGTAGTTCTCTAGCCTTCAGAGAAGACTTTTCGAGAGAGAGGTGTACCCTTGTTTGTTGCACAAAGCCTATAGAACCTAGAGGTAGAAATAATTATTAATTTTCTTGTGTAGTTGGACAGTGGCTCCTGCCTTTCAGCAGTGTTGGGTGGTTTAACTGTCTCGTGTATGCTCCATTGGCAGCGAGAGTGCGGCCCAAGGTGCGAATCTCCATGCTGGCATAGAGGGAGCAGGGGAAGGGGGGGGTTGGGGGGGGGGGGAGTGTGCTGTTGTTGATAGAGTGTAGTCCTACCTCTGTCCAAGTAGGGAGAGGAGTCTGTGGGTGAGAAGGTGGGGTGAAAGGGTGTCTTTGGGTGCCTGGACTACATTATTATCAGGGTTTGTAAACACCTGAGGGAGCATGTGCTTGGGTAGATTTGATTTGCATCATGATAGTG
>CASHTH010003104.1:0-34607 GCA_030341885.1 Geodia barretti
ATGCATACGTAAAGCTACTTTTATAGTGATATAAAAATGTAATAGGAAATAGAAAAAGGGAAGTGACGTCACAATGCATTAATGACCAGTCAATCTATAACATTCCTCCCCCCTAAAGAGGGTATATACTTCTAATATACACAAACAAAGCAACATTCATGCACTACAATACACACATACATACATGAGTACTCACACAGTCACACAATAATTAGTTCTTTCCAGGTTCGAACCCATCTCGAGTCTTGCGTTGACGAAGAGGATATCGACGGGTATTCGTATCGATCGGAGGCGTTCGATTTCGACTGTTCGTTCGTGCTGACTCTGAGGACACAGGCTGTTCTGGTCCTTGTTCTGGATGAGAGTGGAGCCACTAGTGACAGTAACTGGAGTAGTAGTTATAGGCGGAGCTTCTCCCTCGGCATCCACTGACACCTCAGACATCTCTGGAGGACCATCGTCGACGACCAGGTCGCAACTGATCCTGATGACAGCGTCTGTTACGGCCATCTTCCAGAACAACACGAAAAGAGACTGGACCAGTAGTACTACTCAACAATCTTGGCCGGTAGCACCACAGATCCAGTACCATATGCATATTTCTCACAAAAACGGTATCACCAATGCGAAAAGTTCGAGTCTGTTCACGACCGTCGTGTCTGAACTTCTGTTGGTGTTGTCTGCGCTCGACTCAGTCAGAGTATTTGGTATGAGTGGGTCCAGACATGTACGTGGACGTCTTCCCAACAACAGCTCTGCTGGAGCTCCGCTTGGCCTGGCTGTGGTACTCTGCGAAGTAATTCGGTAAGTGAACAACACTTTAGCCAGTCGAGTGTGCATTGTACCTTCAGTAACTTTCTTCAAACCTCTCTTGATGATCTGAATGGCACATTCTGCTAAGCCATTAGAAGCCGGGTGAAGGGGGCTGACGTAGTATGTCTGACCCCATTCTTGTGAAGGAACTGCTTGAACTCACTACTAACAAAGCAGGTTCCATTGTCAAAACAATCATCTCCGGCAACACGAATCTGGCAAACAGTGTCCGCAACACGTGAATGACACAGCTTGATGACATGGACGGAGTACGCACGGCCTCTATCCACTTGGAGTGGGCGTCAATTGCAACGAGTATGTTATTTCCCTGAAAGAGACCAGCAAAGTCAAGGTGCAACCGAGCCCAAGGCCTAGTAGGCCACCTCCAGGGGTGTAGAGGAGTGGGTGGTGGTGATGACTGAACTTGTTGACACTCCCGACAGAGCCTGACAAACTTTTCGATATCTGCCGTGATACCGGGCCACCACACATACATCCTGGCGAGTGCCTTCATACGAGAGATGCCTGGATGGCCCTCGTGCAATTCTTGAAGCACAGCCTCTCTTCCCTGGGGTGGAATTACAACACTTGTCCCCCATAGTACACACCCCTCGTAACTGGAGGGCTCAAGGAGCGGGAAGAGTAGGGTTAAAGTTCAGGGTCACCCTCAGTGCATTAATGACCAGTCAATCTATAACAGCGATTTCTTAGGTACATGCTCTTTTTGACCACACGGATCAGACTTGTATGTCAGAAGTGACATCTGATTGAAACTGAAAGTGAAACGTACATATCTCAAATGTATGGGCATAATGCATGGGCATAAGGCAGGATGACCTGTGTCATCCCTATATATTACTACTGTACTTAGTGATTATGTCTTAAGATAAAGTATTTATCACCATTAACTCAGACTAATTACTTTAATCCTTTCAAGCTATTAGTAAACTTTCTAGTATAATTCAGGTATACAGCATAGAGAAAGTTCAGTCCTAGCTAGAGCACTTAGGTAAACCTGCCTCTCGGCCCGTGTATTAGAGCGTCGGTAGACGCTCTATATATGGATGGCACGGGTGATATCTCACGTGATCCGCTTACAAAACGACTAAAAACTCGGTGAGAATAACTCCCTAGGCCTTCAAAACACACTAGCAATAGTCTACGGGCCCATATCTACCTATACATGTTCCCAAAGATCTCATACGCACCTTCAGTCGTCCACGCGAGAATTTGCTCATACTCGATTTCACGATTTTCATGTCATCATCTTACCAGTACCAGTTGAAGCGCTGATTTTTTTCACTGAACGTCTCCAAATTCGCCGGAGGTGTGCACAGACATCAAGCGATCGTTTCTTTCTTGCCGCAAGTCACTTACGGTGGATCATGGAGCTCTTCCATGGTCGACACTGTACAACGCCATTTGCTGCTAACCCAACATCAGTGAGCCGCGCACATGCGCAGGCAGGGGCATTGTCCAATGCGCTGTGCACGCGCATATTAGCTACCGGGCGAGTTGACAGACCCGGAGAGGAACTCTCAGCCTCCAGTGCATTCTGTAAGTAAGTGTGCGCATTTCCAAATGACTAGCTTCCTGTTGATTTGCATGAGGAGCAACTTGGCAGTGTCTGCGCTGTGTTAGCAGGGTGCTGAAAAGAAATGGGCCTTCATTCTTTGTCCTGCGACGTTGTAGCCTGATTACCAAAGCCTGCCATGAAACTGAAATCCACACACGTTGAACGCCCTCGGGTCCCCTTACACACTGTGTTTACTACTCTCACAATGCAACCACACGGCATGGCTTGCGTGTAGCACTTTTGCTCTATTTGGCCGTGCGATGCATCACTCTCTATACGGTCGAAACACATTATAGATATGAAGAAGAAGAGAAGAGAAGAGGACACACTCCCTATCATAGCCCACTACATCTATGATGCACCGTTTTAATAATACCGAACATAAGATGATTGCGATGGTGTCATGTAACTTTGTGCATCCCGTGTTTGCTGTCTACTGACCCTTGTTTCTTCCTTTTGATGCTCAGCATCCCTATATTCCCTTCATTTTTGAGCTATGATTGTCACTGTGTTCTAAAGGCACCGCTCAGCAGTTAACCTTCTTTGGGCTCCTTTCTAGTGCAGAATCCTGCTATTGAGTATGTGTTACCTAGTACACACTCACATTAATAAAATCTCTTCCTTACGTATTGAGTGTAAGGCTTTATATTAATTTAGACTTATTTTCTGCTTTAATTGACAGAGGCTTATTCATGATGAGGTGGAAGAACTGATGATTTGCAAGCTATCTAGTATACCATCACAACAGCATATGTTGGGTCTTCTACATACTTTTATTAACTCACACCTGGCTAAGGTTCTTGTGCTTGTAATCAATGTTCAAGAAGTTAAGAAAGAGGTAGTAAACCACATCCGTACTATGATAGACGAAGAGGAAGTTGCATCCGTTGAAAACAGTGGAAGACCAAAACTATTTGTTCTTCTGCTTCATTACCCACCATCCAGCTTTGGAAGAGAATGTTATCCATCGTTATTTCTGAAGGGCTGGGACCACTACTATCTTGATACTATAGGCCACGAAAGGATGGGCAGTCTTGATATTCGGAAGTGGCTTAAGGATTGCTACTTTCCCCAGGATGCATGTTCCCCTTCCAGTACACATTTTATTCTTACCACTCTTAATGACACTCTGGAGGAAACTATTCCAATTTTAATATCACGGGTACATTTTGGGTGTGTCCAGGAAGGTGTGTTTAACAACAAAATGAATGTATCAAAGCGTACAAAGCTCTTGAGAGAACTCTTTTTTCAGATGGGTTTAGGTAATACTCTCTGTGAGGTTTTCAGTTCCTACTGGAAGCCAAATGTAATGTCCAAATACCTTAAAGACGCTGCAATTGTTGCGAAGACACAAGATTCAACACTTAATATAACAGACTCTATCCATACCACTTTTAAGAATTTGTTCTTCGATTTTCTGGTATACATGGTCACTCGAATTAATATAAATGGCAATATCGATGTGCTTTTTCAGAAAGGTTTTTCGGAAACTCAAGTGATTTTCCCCAGGCTTCAAGAGCTCTTCCTGGAGATTGTAAAATTACTTCCAATCCCACAGCTGTCAGATTTAAAAAGGCATAGTTTTCATTTCCAGGTCGGAAAGAAAGACAGCTACCTTCCCCATTTTCCTTTCTTTAAGCAAGTTTCTAAGGAGATGAAAAAAGTGGTGGAGGACAGCCAAGTGAAGGTCAACACTAACCGTTTTGGGGATTTAGAAACTGACAGCGCGTCATCTTGCAATGCTGACCAGCAGCTCTACTTTGATGAGCTTCAAAAGGTTGTTTTACAAGAAATCCAGGAATTGATATCTAAAGTAAGACATTTAAACATGCTCTTTGTCACTTTATCATTCATTATCTTCTCCTTTTTCCACAGAAAGAATACAGAGGTTTTCTTGGCCCGTCACTGAAGGCCCTGAAGGAGATCCCCGAACTATGGAAATATTACTTTAAAGATTTTACTGTGCAAAATTTGCACTTAGAAACCTCTGATGGAATAAGCGAGAAAATGCTGGATATAATTTTTCTTCAGTACCACAAGGACATGACAGTTCTAAAAAAGTTTGTACACCTCCATGTATTCATGACTCTATACCATCCTGAACTGGCCAGAACAACTACAATCCTGCGGTCTCTGGATCGGATTCAACGAATTTCCATGTCAGTCCACTACATCCATACTCCATCCCCTACAGACACATTCATGGCTGCAGTCCAAGAAAGACATGGCCAGGAAACTCCTCAAGATCTCTCAAAATTTGTAATTGACCACTTTTTCAATATCCTTGCTGCTGCTGCAGCATGCATGCCCTCAAGCTCCCAGGAGCAAGTTGACGAAAACAACATGTTGCTGTGGTATGAGGGATACAGGTACGTATACCTAGTTCGTGTTATGTGATTGATGCAGTTATTATACTAATCCATTTCTAGAGATCTGATGTGTCTTCCTGACCTGAAGAAGTGTTTGTACAGTGTGTTTGACCAGAGTAAACACTCAACTATGGTTGTAGTGGAGGCGAGGTTTAACGTGATGCATACTGTTTTCCTTATGATACAGTCTGGTTTTTCTCATCCTGAGCAATCACGGTCTTCCCTCATTTGTCCTCAAAAAGTATTTCACAGACTCTTTAATGATTATTTCATGAGTAGCATGGAGGTGAGCACCATAATACCGTTAGTGGTTTGTAATAATACATATCTATGTTACAGTTAAAGGCTGGTTGTCCTAGACTTGGGAATGTGGCTATAGTGGTAAAGAATCTATCACCACAGTCTGAGGGGAACATACCAAGGTTGGCCATGTAATTCCTGAATAGAGGTATTTGCATGGCAGCTGTGCTTAAAAAACGTCATTCATTAATGAAGAAAGGCGAACATTTTTTAAAGCCTCATCGCCTTACGGTTACCCAGATGCAATCAGAGATGTAATTGTTGAACACTAAGAATGCCCATTAAAACCATAACTTTACTTAGCTCCAAACATCTAATTGCTTAATGATGCCAAAAACGGTTTCAGGTATTGATCTGTGAGTTTTCTGCATGGCCGTATTTTTAAAACTCTACCAATGTCTTGTACAGCGAAATATGACCTTGCTACTCAATCCCTCTTCAAACCTCACACCCTCCCTCTGATCAATACTATTCGCAAGAAACATGGTACTCCCTTCAAATTTAGTTAGTCTGTTGAAAAAAAGATCATTGCTCAAGGACTTCCTCTGTCTACCTATCCTGATAACTAATAACTTTCTTCCTACCGCTAGCTAGCACATTTATAAATCCCAGGCACCTCTACTACAATTCCTATGTAAGTGAGCTTTGACACTCCATGAAGGTCATGATCCCTCCATAAATACCTGCCTTAAGCTATGCAGTTTTAGAGAAGACTCCACATGTCACAGCTATTATGTACACACATGCTCTTGGTTTCTAAAGCATGCCTAGTTTCCTTGCCATTGTTGCTTGTATGAAATTATAGTGCATAGCATACCAGCATAGGGAGATTTATAGAGATAGATAGATAGAAAAATAAATGAAAACCACCGCCACCATATATACAGACCCCAAAATATCCATACAAAACACACATACACAAATACACATGACATAACATGAGAGCAGGACACTGGGTGCCCAGCCTTGAGAACTGGGGCGGTGGGTAGTCTTTTATGGCTAGCCAACTCTCCCCACACACCCAGTTTCCAAACTCCACATCACAAACAATGACAGCCACACACTGAGGAACTGCACGACAGCACAGCCATGACAACACATGTACAGCATATGTTAGGCTCATGTTGACCCGTTTTTGCGGTAGTTACCTGACGTGGAGCTGTACTGTAGAGCAACAAAGATGCTTCTTGAGTATATACCAATGCATTAAATGAAGCATTCTTACTTATAACTGTGCCACTAGCAGGGTTATCAGAAGGTGCATTTGCACATGGAACACGGTTTTTAGACACTGACTTGCACAAGCACACTGTAGCAAGGTACGTTGATACAGTCAGTAAGTAGGTCCCTTCACTCTCCCTCAAAAGACACTTGTCATAAAAACCCCTGAGCATGCTTGTGATAAAGACCGATCGTTCCTTAAGTGCACATTGTCTGTTTTCATTTAGATACAACTTCTGATGGAGGGTCTCTTTTCCCACTTTTTCTCGGTTTATCGACCAAAATACCATTTAGAGGATGTGCAATGGTTTCTGGAACTGGCCAATCACCAATACAACTGGTGCACACAATTTGGGGACATCTTGGAGAAAACACCGATGAATGGAGCTCAAAGAAACATTTTTGAATGGGTGAAAATGTTCAATTATTTTGATGACCATTTTTATGCATGGCTTGATCTTTCCTGTCAAACACAGGCACATTATTTATATAACACCATATGGGGCCTGATAGTCACATAATTGCACACGTAAGCGCGCAAACCAAAGGGCCCCAATGGTAAAAATTCAGTCTGAACAATTCCACAGTTACCTGAGTATAAATTAAGGCAAAATATCACAATGATGCTAGGCCCCTTGCGTTTATGCCGTAAAACATGAAAATGCTGCATTTTTGTGTTAACTGTGCATACAACTGGTATTATAAAGCCTTTAATAATGTATGGTACATAAGAGTCCTAGCCATGCATTTTTACATCTGGATATAAACTCTTTTTGTAGCTTTGTGTGCTAAAGCATAAAGGAAGGGTAAAAGGAAGTTATTTATCGTTATTATGCTGAGATTTTCCATTTCAGGTGCTCCAGGGTTCTATCACTCTTTCTATATTCAAGATGTCCCTTTCACAAATCTTAGGAAAGTGTAATAAAAATGACTCATCGAACCCCCTTGCTCTTCATGAAAATTTCCCAAGGATTGAGGTTGGAAAAGTGATCATGAGAATGCCTGACCTTGGAGAACCTACCCACTATATCCCGACCTTCTACCACATTTGTCGTTTGAAACCAGCTGCCATCCTCAAGTCGAATGCAGCAACCTTTGGCACATCTCTACTTTCTCACAGTGTTTGAGCATCTTCTGAATCGAGAACAAAGTTTTCCGAGTTTAGTCCGTGTTTCTAAAAAGCTGTCCAATGACTGCTGCTCTGGAGTAGCAGAGTCCAACCAAGTTGTACTGCAGATTGAACTTCAAGCTGCACTTCAAGTTATTACAAAGAGGATTGCAGTTATTGTGCAAACTTCAGAGATTTGCACCCTTACAGACAGTATTAATGATGTAAATCAACTGTTCAATAACAGTAATCTTCTTGGTCATGGAATGGTAGTAGCTCTTCATCTGCATAAGTGCTTAAAAAGCTCAAGAAAGTTTGTTGAACTAATGACTTCCAAGTATGATGCAAGATGCAATGCCATAACTTGCCTACAGTCCATCCATGATCGACTTAAGGTACCCATATACACGTAATGCTAGGTTTATTTGCGTATAACTGGAATCACACATTAACACCATGTTATTAACCTCATATACGGTTTGAGTAAGTGACAAGTACTAGTAAAAGCACTGTTACAAATTTAGTACAATACTTATTGTACAAGGATCTGGTGTAGAAGCTGAAAAGGCACAAGGTGTAGTAGCTAAGTGCATGATCAGGCTTCGAGAGTATACGAGCGTAAACAATGTTTTAACTAGTTTGTGGAATGGCTGAACTTTTGCGTATTCAGGTAGTAGTAGCTCTTTGCTTATGGCACATGAATACAGGTGTAGACTTAAAAAGTCGAGTACGGAAGTAGGACCAATTATGTGGACCATTTTACATGCAGAAATCGTATACTGTGAGAGACCCTGGCTTTCCGCGCCTTCTGTAGCTAGTGGAGATGGTGGTAGTTTATAGAGAGCTGCTACTTTTTAAGTGCTTACCCTTGTTATCCTGGTGTGAAAATTGAGAATGTTTTCCAACCACAACAAAATGTAGCACGGTTGTTTGCAATATGGAATTTGTCTTTGATACACCCACACATCACTGGACGAACGTAATTGATTTCCAGACACAAAAGGCAGGTGGAAAGGCACCAAAAGACCGTATATCCTTATGTATAAAAACATTTAGTAAATATGGTCTTTAATGTCTTTCCTAAAAATAAACGCCCATATTTCCTGGCATTTTGTCCAGCTCCCTTCCTTAAAGATGTTCTTTCCTGCGCTTAACTCTCATGAAAACTGGAATTTCCTTGCATACTGTAATCTTAAACAACACAAAAAGCAATAAGTGATACAAAAATGCATGAATTATGAGTGTTTGTTTTCTGGAATTGAGGTTGTAAATGGGAACTTCACTGTCAGATTCAAACATCGGTCCCTCTGAAGCAGGAGTTTTCACACCAAAGCTTCTGGAAATGAACATAATACAGACACACATATAGTGCCATGTTTCCACAGACACACAACACAACCCTTCTTTAAAAATGTACTCCTACCCACTATGGAACAAACCCAAGATATTCGAAGGGCAACTTTGGCGCCATACTGAACGCTCACTAAACCACAAAACCCAACGAACTTACGCCAGACTGACAGCCGAACGGCCACAAAGCCCGACAAACGTTACGTCAGACTGACAGCCGAATGGCCACAAAGCCCAACAAACGTTACGCCAGACTGACAGCCGAACGGCCACAAAGCCCGACAAACGTTACGTCAGACTGACAGCCGAATGACCACAAAGCCCGACAAACGTTATGCCAGACTGACAGCCGAACGGCCACAAAGCCCGACAAATGTTATGCCAGACTGACAGCCGAACATTGCACAAAGCCCGACAAACGTCACGCCAGACTAACAGCCAAACGGCCACAAAGCCCGACAAACGTCATGCCAGACTGACAGCTAAAGAGCAAAGCCCACAGCCTAATGTCAGACAGCTTCATGCACCAATATCAATGCATGGCCAGCAGCACATACCAGTGGCAAAGCCTTGTGGGGATGAATCTCATTAGTTCAAAACCACAAGTGCTGCGCTTATGTCAGCCTTTATAAACTCGTGATGCCTGAGAGAGAAGTTGTGGTATGCTCTGCTTATTTGGGCCAACAAGCGCCAACAGCTGTCCAGAGCTCCACATCTTTTTTCTCTTGGCATCACATGGTTTTTTCTACATGTGTATGCACTGGCAGGATATGGGTGCTTGCTGGCTTCATTGCAGCGGCCCAATCCACTATGCCAGTTTTTTGAATTCGGGTTTTGGCTTGGTGCTGACCAGCAGGAGTGGGGAGGGGCCTAGGCTCCAAACCACGAATGTCTGGGCATGGTCAGCAGCACATACCAGTGGCAAAGCCTTGTGGGGATGAATCTCATTAGTTCAAAACCACATGTGCTGCTGCTTATGTCAGCCTTTATAAACTCGTGATGCCAGAGAGAGAAGTTGTGGTATGCTCTGCCCGAAACAGCTGTCCAGAGCTGGGCATCTTTTTTTCTCTTGCCATCACATGGTTTTTTCTACATGTGCATGCACTGGCAGGATATGGGTGCGTAAAGTTTGTCGGGCTTTCAGCTGTCCAGCACACCCTAGAGGTAGACGAAATAGTATCCATCAGAGTACGCATAGCTAAAAGCTATCCTAGCACAAAGAGACAAAGTACAAACAAAGAAGGGCAAAGATCGGCGCTCATTTTTTCTCACCACCAGACAATGCTCGGCTGTATGCAGTCGGCCATAAGTGTCAGGGACGGGGTAAAAGAAGCTTTCCGGTGGCACCCCTTCGATATCTTCTCGAAGGAACAGAGAAATCAAAAGAAACCGCTCCACCAGAGATTTGAAAATGGCAGCTGCTTAATCGGTGCACGTGAGCATCACGAGCAGATCAGATCACGTCACGCGTCACTTAGTCAGCCAGTTCACTGATCCTCTCCTCCTTTCTCTCCTCCTCTGATCGCGCGGAAACCCACAGGCAGACCCAAGTTGCTTTTCACTCCTGCATATCTGCCGCAGCGTGCCTGCTTTGTGACAGAATCCTGTCGTACACCTACCGCTATATAAGAATTTGGCCTAAAAACCAACTCCGTTTGATGAGTTCTCGTCACGGGTAGAACGGTCATGAGTCCTTGTTTTGTGACAAGTGAGTGCTAAACGTAGGTGATAAGCATATTTAGCCTGGCTAACCTCGGACACTGGTAAACCCTGGTTTGTGCGTTGTGGCTTTCCTTGTCGTTCAGTGCGCATGAAACGCTCTGAAATGTGAAATGTACCGTGTTTCCCACGGAGGAAAGCTGGCCGATTGAAGTACACGGTATTTCCGTAACTTTCATGACTTCAGTATCGTTACGGAAATCTGTACCGTTCGCCCAGTACATTCTACTGGAAAGACCTATTGATATACAAGCAACTTTCATGAGTGAGATTTCTGTGTGACCTGCTCTAAGAAAGGGTGCAATTCCACGTACTATACACATAATATATAGCTGAGAACTAGAGCATTTTAATTAATGTGTGGCACATGAGAGAACTATGGTCCTGTCACGTTTGAACAAAGGGCAATCTATATACTTCTTGTGCAACTTGAAACATTCCCTTCTAATTGTACACAATTGGAACTTCACAATAGTCTATGCCGTGTGCGTGTGGCCCTAACTAAAAATCCTATCAATGGTTCTATGTACAATGCCATCTTATCTAATACTTAATTCAAAATGTCATTCATGAAGCAATTAGCAAAAGTGAATCATGCAATGACTGGGAAATATGGCATGAAAACCAAGGTATACTCACAATCTTATCTGTTTGTGCTCTTTAAAGGCATCAGAAGTTACAGTGGAGGGTGAGTTATTTGGGACCTGATATTACCTTCTGCCTAGTACACCTGCCATGTAAAACTCTCAACCAGGTAGCGACAAACCACAAATAAATCGACAGTTTGGTCCAGCCCTTTATTTAGTGGCACTTACCTGCGCATGTGTCATGTACGCACGTAAGCCCCGGCACCAAAACCTTTCTTGACTAGATTACATTAGAGGATTTGCACCTTTTTTAAGTAAAACAGTAAGTTCAGGCTACATAATATTATCAGTAATAATATTGGTTGGCGTTTGAGTTCAAAACAAAATCCCTGAATAAAGGTTGTGTGCACCACATCTATCTGTGTACTTGATTAAATTTTTTTCTTTTCAGGAAAAATCTGCCAGGCGTAACTTTCACCTGTTACCCTTTATGCTGCCAACTGAGGGGAGCAAACTTAGCATACTCTACCGGAGGACAAAAATGGCACTTTTGAGAATTCATGATGGAAAACCTAATGCAGAAAAGGAGCTTGAAAGTATAACCAAGGAACGGTTAGTTTAATTGTTAATGTTACTCAGCTGGTCATTATGTTTTTACTACAGCAAGGTACCCATTCATATGGCAGGTGCCGTTAATGACTGCAGTTTCAAGATGATGGTGTGGCTTACCATCTACTATGAGTTCTTTGATAAGAAGGTGACATTTAGACATTTTAAATCATGGCACAAAACTGTTATTTTTGCCTATGTTATTATTTTTATGCAGAGAGTATCTCCTACTCTTTGTAAAATAATTGGAGAAGACAGTTTCTGTCAGCTGGCCAATTTAAGAGTGCACGAAGTCAGATTGTTCAAGAGTTTCCTAGACACAAGCAACTTAATCTCTGAGCCTGAGGAACCAGACCCTCTTCGTCATGATGAAGAAGTTCTCGAACTACTCCCAAATGGTAGACACCGACGCAAAAGCAGAACAGCCACATCAAACATGGTAGACCCTCTTTACGAACTCTTTTTACCACCTCCATCAAGTCCCATAGGTAAGCAGGATATTCTATCATGTGCAGATTTAAACTTTTGTTTGCTTGTTGCCTATTTTAATAGCGTAGTACCAAATATTGGTTTGCCAATGATAAAACACTTGGTTCAATGATGTTTCCTTGCATAAGAGGCTGCTGACATGCATGCGAGAACAAAGGTGTCGTGCTTTAGTAACTAGCCCGAGGCCCTTTAGAAAGTGGACTCTCCTTATCTCTGGCAGTGTGTGTGACTCCACTAGCAGCACAGCAGGTGATATGCAAGTGTCACTGGCCACCAGGGTATATATCTGATCCCTCTGGCCATTATTGTATATAAATTTGATGTGTCGTTTAATGTTGTCACACTGAAATAATGCGGTAGCGTACATGCATCCCTGTTGACTACTGCCCACTATAAATGAAAAGCACTGAAGTGCAAACCCTCGGCGCATTATGCATGCGTGACACCGCTAATTGATGGGCTGGGCTATGAGTGTGCATTTACTCGTAGTCTCCACGCTAGTTGGTCGCGGAGAGCCTGACACGGGCTAAGATAGCATGTTCATACACGGCCTTCGTGTTTACTTCTTGTTCTTCTGCAAAGTACAAACAGCAAGCGGATCAGTCGAGGTAAGCTGGTGCAATTTTGCATATTGCCTTTTTCGACGCAGTCATTTCAGGAAAATCACCTTTTTATTTTTCAGGCTCGTGTAGTTCTGAACCCATTGGTATCGCTCATGGGCCGCCTCAAACCCTGTAGTGCGAGAATAGCCCGACAGACAGACAGACACACAGACAGACCAAGTACACTAACCTTCGCTGCACATGCGCACCGAGGGTTAATGAGAGAAAGTCCTCTATAGTAAAGGCTACCATTTGTTTCTGTAATGCACACTTGCTGCTCCTGTCAAGCCATAGTGTCCCACAACTCTTGTGCAAGCCAGTGGGTTCTTGCTTCTCAGGCTTACCTAATACAATAACTGTGAGCATGTCACACCACAAGCATAAATTAATCTGCTGAATTTTACTCCCTTGTCTCTCTAAATCTGTAGAATCATATGAATTTGGAAATAATATCTGCAATGTGTAAAATTTCCTCTCCAAGCAGTCATTTCCAATTCTCTTTTAGTGTACAAATATGAGTAGAAGTTAAGAAGTATGAGTTAGTAATAGCCACATGATCTTTCATAAATACCTGTTCTCATTGGCATGACACTCTGCAAATAGTGCAAAGCACACTACCAACTGAGCTACCAGGGCAGCTCATTGGGCATTCCAACACAATAAAACACAAAGGCAAGGCCTAGTGTGAGACATACTACTACCGTCATAATGAAAAGCACTGAAGTGCAAACCCTAGGCGGATTACGCATGTGTGGTACCGCTAATTGATGGGCTGGGCTATGAGTGTGCATTTACTCGTGGTCTCCACGCTAGTTGGTCGCGGAAAGTACTTAGCTACACTATATGATAGCATGGCGATACGGAAGGGCCTTCATGGCGACTTCTTGTGCCTCCACAAGGTATATACAATGATCGGTCGAGGTAAGCATGCATATTGACTTCTTCGCTTGTTTTCACGGCATATCTCTCAAACGCAGTCGTTTCAGGAAAATCACCTTTTTATTATTCAGGCTCGCGTAGTTCTTAACCCATTGGTATCGCTCATGGGTCGCCTCGAACCCTGTAGTGCGAGAATAGCAGACAGACACACACACAGACCAAGTACAGTAACCCTCGCTGCGCATGTGCGCCGAGGGTTAATTATGTTGCACTACCAGAGTCTGGCTTTTACTTTCTAACCAACACAGATCAGTCAGATGAAGACCTGAGATATGCTCTGGCCAACTTGGTGGCTGTAGTCCTTGGATGCCAGCCACAGTCTAATCATCTCTGGTTCCACCTCTTTCGCCAGCAACCTTTGTGGAACACCTATCTTACTGGATTTATGTATAGAAACAAAATAAAGGATGGCCTTCTCTATGACTGTGGTGTGGTGCTTACCCCTGAGGGGGAATTTGGCAGACCAGATTACCTTCCGCATGCAAATCGTGGGACATACACCCTTCATTCTCTCTACCTAATGCTGTTTGTTAATTTTGGGTCGTTTTGTATTGCAATGCTAACGCAACCCGATGCCCAGAAGAATATACACGGGTCAATAATATCTGATTGGCTATCGGTCCGTCACTACTGTGTATCACAACTGCGTAGCCTCTGGTTGCACATAAGAAACAATCTCGGTGTATCAGAGGAGGAGCGATCCTTTCTTATCATGAAATGTATGAAGAGATTCTACGAGGTAAATATCCCATTAGCAGTTATATTTGTTGCTATTGTGGAGATTTTTACAGGCATTCAGCAACGACAGAAGTTCAGAGCTCCCTGGAGGAGTGCTATCTACAATTGAGCAGCTTGACGCGTATGAAAAATTTTGGCACTTGAATATTTACACACCTTCACGTGAGGAGTTGATTGAACAGGTGGGTTAAGTTTTTTTTATACTTCTTTAGTTTAAATTCCCTTCTTTTACACAGTTTACTCAAATACAGCACACTGTTTTTACTGACATAAGGTAATATTTCTCGTATAACAGTGATATTTCCTGGGCATTTATGTGTTGATAAACTCGTTGAGGCCGAATTGAGTACTACTGCGCGTAATAGCGTCTGTATCTATGATACTATAAAGGCCCTGGTTTCGTAAATGTTTCTCACCACTGGGACTATTTTTACTTAACATTTTTATCTGTTGTTTACCATATAATTATTTTATAATTCGCTGTCTCCAAACTTTGCTACAGAATATCAGTCTGTATTATAATGTTCATTCGTCATTCGGTAATGAACCAGCAACATGCCCCTAGGCCTACTATACAACACTGCGTATTATGTTGTATTATGTTGTAAGACCCTCTCTCCCCAACTCTTTCTGGCTAACTGAGGTTCATACCACCCTATTATTGTGGTTAGGTTTTCGCAGGTTGAGTATGACAAAATATTCTTGTATACAGACTTAGGCATACTTAATCTGCAACATTTCTACATTGCTTGCTTACAATATGTTGATTACACATGATACATCCTTCTAGGAATTTAGAGTTGGAGTACCCCTGCTACCCAACTGAAAAGGACTTGACTCATAGTCTGCTTACCTTTCAAGATACTGGCACCGAAGATATTACCTTTATATCCCAGTTTACTCTGCAGTGGCAGAGACTACAGGCAGGTGGAAAACTCTTGCCTGACCTTCTGGAGTTCTATCAGTGGCTTCATAGCGAGCTTGCCCATGTTATAAGTTATCAGAGGGCCTGTGAAGTGACAATTGGTTACATCATTGAAAGAGTTACACGGAAGTACTCAACAGACATGAAAAATCATTGGAAGCAGCTTTTTGCCAGGGTTAAAGGTGAGTAATATTGCGAAAGACCTTATCAGTATAAGTGATTAATGTGCACAAGCAGGAGCAAGCCCAGTGTTGATTTTCGATTCCTAAAACAGTGCTACTGTCAGATTTATAGATTCTGGCTGTCACTCCTGCTTTCTAAATACATGCAGTTGTCAATTAAGCACACACTACCATGCATAACACTGTCTACCAACACTTTTCCAGAGGGCTACAACGAGTATGTTGAGCTGATTGGAAGATCAATAGGCATTGGTGCATGTGCAGCAGTGCAACGAGGAAATGCTATATACACTATTGAAGATCACACCCCACTTCTTCACTTCCTTTCAGGTGTGCAATACTTTTGGTAATTAGTCATTGACGTTTTGTGTAAAGATTAAGGCATTGCTACATTTGTAGGGCTTGTTTTATTGCTTGATTTTACTGGGAGCAGAGAAGATATGTAGTTAAATAACTTGTAGCATGCAAACATGAACAATTGAGTGTAGAGCAATTATTACCACAAGGATCTTATTACAGCTTGCTGCACGAATTCACAGTGCATGAGCAATCCAAATAAGCTAGAGGATGGCCAGCTATGCCAAAAGCCTGAAAAATAAATGGTATTTTCCTGAAATGACAGCATTCGAGAGACATGCCATGAAAGCAAACAAAAAAGCCAATTATGCATAATAGCACTGGCTTATATACCTCAGCCAGATGCGCTTGCTTTGTGTATCATTGAGGCCAAAAAGTCACAACGAAGGGCGTGTATCGACTCCCGCATGCTATCTACTAGTGTAGATATCCCATGCCAAACTCTCTGCGAGCTAGTAATGGGAGCTAACAAGTAAGTGCATACTCATAGCCTAGCCCATCAGTTACTGTTACCGCACATGTGCAGTGCGCTGAGGGTTTGCACTTCATTTTAGTGTATTTGATCTAAATGGCCCGAGACCCTGTTAAGCTGGTACTTTTGGCACTGAATTTTCTTATTGCTATTACACATTTTATGTCTATTCACATTGCTCAGATGGTGAGGATGAAGCAGGGAATGACTGGCTGTTTATCGTCATAGCTGACATTATTACTGCTCATAATGCAATGCTTGATCTCCCCAGGCAACTGGCCTCACAACCTTTTATCAGGCTGTTGCCCAACAAGCAGACGGAGGCATTTCCAAATGAAATCACTGCAACACACTCCATTGTCCCTCAGTCTGAGAAGTAGGTTCATTAATAATATTGATGGGAGGCACAAAACATGCCGCAGGAAGTTAAGGGAATGATACAGAGGTCTATTCTCTCACTTTGTAAAGTAGCTAACACTGCCAGTGCTTAGGCATGACATCGGGAGCAAGATGCGCGGATTAAAGAATGCTATCCACGCCAGTGCTTATGCACTTACATTACTCATGCAGTCACTATGAAACCAGAACAAAAATAATTTTCCTACTTGCAATGAGCTTCTGTAGCCAGTTCAGCCAGGGAACAAGCCACCCTGCCTCACTTCATGTGTTTACAAATGAAGAAACCACAACAACAGCAATCAGAGTACTAACTGTGACAGCATTCTGGTGTTCGTTTTGGAAGAAATGGTCATGCCTAAATCTGCTAGTAGGAGCCAACCCAATACATTGCTAGCTGTATTTGGTTAGCTGCTTAATGGTTGTCACTTCATATGCACACACAATGAAGCTACGTAGTAGGCAGCCTGGCTTGTGTCCTGTGCTGAACTTGCTCAGTATCACACGAGAAACCTGTTTGCCTAGTGCAAACACCTCTTATCTTCCAAGTAACTCATGTATGTGACCAGGTTCGTAAGTTCAGGGTATTATATTCAAGCAGAAACGAAGACAATGTATACTTCCACTAATTTCATTTTAGAGGTGTTTAGTGAGGAACTATTTCAACACGTCAAAAAACCATGCCTTATTGCTCACTTAGTGTGCAATTAACTGATTTTGGCACAGATAATACAATGAAAATGCATGCCCATATTCTACACATCAAAGGTGTACGCAAGAAACATTGTTGATATATCCAGCTGATTGGTCAAAACATGTGACCAAAAATAATCTAGGACACACTGAGCTGGCTTTGTATGTTTTTTAATGCAGTGCACTCGGATGTTCAATAACACTTTTTAGTGGTTAATGCACTGTGAGGCACAAGCTGAAGTCACGCCGTGTATTACTAAGAGCTTCAATTACAAAGACCCACTACATTAGTGGCGAGCGGGAGCAAGCTAACCTAATGGTCAGAATGGCGCGATTTTATATAACGATGTAGGACTGTACATCATCCAACTACGCATGTGTTTGGATTACATGCTTCTTTTTATCCAAAATCATTTTTACACGCTGCCTGATCCTCGATGCGCAATCTAGCCAGCCAGAGAACTCTCGTCTATTCGGCGCCATTCGCTGCGCTCTTCGATGCCTGGTCGTGGCTGTACGTTTCTCCAATCTTTGTTGATCCAAGATGCAAGTTGTAGCTAATAGGCTTGGATGACTCGTGCATATACAGTCATTGTGTGCTCGCTGCCCGCCAACAATTTCCTCCATTCGCCTACTAGTAATTACTTTTTTTCTTTGGTAGAAGTCCTTCTTCGGGTCAGAATTACAAAATTACTGTGTCTTGGACCACAAACTGTTCCTACTTGTACTTTATGCTGAATATATACGACTTTTTTTATTGCTAGTGGAAATGGTGTTTTATTATGCAAAACACTTTACTATTATTCTATTGCAGCCCTCATGGAATTACTGAACTCCTCCAGCTTATTCGTAGCCGACAGAGAAGCGTGTTTCATCCACAACCATCTTCCACGTCTGTACTTCAGGATGTCACAATGCCAAATTCATTTTCTTCCACTGTCCCCCTCTTCCACTTGGCTATGCTGCAGGAGGACATAATTACCCGTTTTATTGCTGGCAAACCCTTTATTCGTGACCTCTCTACTCTGCGCACACCATTTCAGTTTAAAATGTCAGCACCTAAGCATCAACTCTACAAAAGATCGTAAGATTGCTTTCCATTGTGTTGGATATTACCTTATGGCTTTTCTCCTTGCAGTGTTATCAGTTCAGATGAACTAGCCTACATGAAAACGAGTCTTGGAGAGCTCACAGAAAACATGGATGAAGGACTTCTTAAGCATCTGGAGTTGGTCTTTCATGCTGCTGGCTACCATACCATTCTTTACACCACCACTGGCCTCAAAACAGTTGCAGGTTATCTGGTGAAGGTAAGTATTTTTGTGAATGATTTTAACACAGCAAACCTTACCATAAATTAGTCAACATCTTTCCTTGTCTTGTATAGCCTGTAGGTGATGTTGGAGGAGCTTTCAACAATACATGGACATTTCGTGAATATCTACAGTCCTTGTATGATGGTCATCGCTCTGTCACAGAAGCCCTAAGTGAAATCGGCATGCGCCAGCTTACAGAAAGTCAGGTAACATGCCTATTGGATATACCACTGGCAAATCTCTACCACTGTCTGGAAGTTTTCTCCAACTGGATGGAAAAATGTGTGTATGACTTCTCTAGTTTGCCGTATACATTGAAATCACATCTGGAGCCAAGTGATTTATCTACTCTCAAAGCCTTACCACTAACTTGGAAAGGTAGGCACTGTTCAAGCCTGTCTCTGTGTATCAGACGCAAGTGGAAAACCAGGGGAGCATATGTGGCATGTCATTAAAAAAACAAAGGAAACAACCTATATAGGCAAGACTTTTTTTAACTCCATGAGCAACATTTTCTGGTGACCAAAAATCTCCATGATGCAGGAAACAACACACACCTACCCTTTGAAGCTGTAAATTTTCCCAGCTACAAAGTGGTACACGTACAAGCATTCTTACCACATTGTAGAGCCATAATTAACCCTCGGTGTGCATGCGGTTACAGTACTTGCTTCATAAGTCTCTATGTCTGTCTGTCTGCCATTTTTTACGACTGACACACATGCATTTTCAGGTAGCTACTACTCGCATGAGCCAGGGATTAGGATTAGTAGCTGAGCTTTCAATAGGGTCAGCATAAATGTGTTTTATTTTTTTCAGAACCAATGACTGAACTGCTGAACGAGGCCAATGCATTAAATGAGCAGTTGTCCCGCGCAGAGGTGTCGATAACAAACCAGAATACTGGCCAGAGTATCATTGCCTACCTCAAAGAACTGAATGTTATTTGTAATGATGATCAACTACCAAACTACATACCTAACACTATCCTCATTCGGCATTATGTTCAATTAAGAATTGTCCTCCGAGAGTAAGTTTACCAAGCATGAGTTTTTTTTAAAGTATGAAGTCACCAGCACATGAGTGCCTTGTTCTACACGAACGTAGCATCATAATACTTAGTTGGCCGTCAAGTGCCTAAAATTTAGACCATGAAAACAATGGAAGGAGTGCCTGTTAGTGAGTAAAAGAGTGAGTCATGTTTTGTGGGAGTGTCCAAAACCTGTTAGTGGCCGGTTTTTCATATTTTTGGGAAAGCACCATGCTTGATACTGTTTGGGACTGAAGGAAGGTTATGTTTGTTGTGTAAGACAAAGTTGCTCACAACACCGTTTATTTGTGCAACACGATGAATGGCCATTATAATTTGAATGTGCATGCAACTGTCTATGATTCTAGTAGTACGGCAACCCAATAACACAGATATACAAAGCCTTATTCTTTCTTGGAAGTTTATAATACAATTTTTAGCATTCTTACCGAAAGTAGTAAACCAATGCCTTTCTGTATACACTGCAGGATATTAAGGGAGGTGCAGCAGAAAATTGACCAGGAGGTTGAAGAGAACGGTACTTCTGAGTGGGATTCTCAGCAGTGGGACGACAGAGTAGAAGATATATGGGAGAAGCATTTACCCAAATTTAGGGGATTGCAGTACACTGAGGACGGACCTTTTCTCTACGATGCTGCTAAAGGCCGCTATCAGTATGAAATTGAAAGTGAAGAAGATGAATTAATCGATTCAAAGGAAATGGGTGACATTGAAGAAGAGGAGGGAGGGGTTGGAGGAGCGAATGGAAATCAGATGAGAAGCAGGATTGAACTGAAGGAGGGAGAAACCTGTGAAAGTGTGGTCGTAGGAGGGGGTGAGGGTGAAACAGAAAGTGTGAATGGAAGTCAGAAGGAGAATGAGAAAGGTGAGAAAAATGATGGTATGCCCAGCCTCTGCCATAACATGACATTACGAAGTGATTGTAGAATGGTGTATATACCCTAAAAGCATAAGTATTGGATTTGGCAGTTTGCTAATCTTTGTGGTCATCATAGCATAGCCAAAATATTGGCTTTTGAGAACTATTCGTTTTGACAATAAGTCCAACATCAACAGTTTATTGTAAACACATGCCTGGAAAGTACCTGTGTTTCTCAAGTCATCCTTGTTAACCCTTTCCGTACACAGAGTTACACTACTCCGCCTGTTTGTCTACTATTAACACAAAAGAGTGTTACCAACAGCATCGAAGCTAAGTAGAATCTGCTGCATTTCAGTGAAGCAAAAGTTAAAACACTGCTGAGTAATCAACCAGCTTTTACCAACCAAGCACACTGGAGGCTAATAAAAGTACCCAGTCTAGCATTGCCTCAAAAGCTACCGTTTAAGCCACTCCCCATCAATTAGTGGTAGTGGATTTAAGTGTTGCACAGCATCATCTCTTCATATGGCATTTGTTGCATGAATGCAAGACTCACACTTTGCTTTTGTACTAGTGTATTTTTCCCTATACATATTTTCAGCATTTTAGTCATTGCAGCTGCTACATACAACACTCAGTCATTAGCTACATATCAGAACCCTATTAGGAATCAAGCAGTAACAGGTTCTCCCCGGAAGAAGAACCATGAGCATGTGCATTACTTGGAAGCAGTGCTTGGGTCACTATTATTTACGGCTACGAAATTGAGCAATTTTGGTTCTTCACGCTATTAGCGGGTATTTCCTTACGCGATTTGTACATAATGAACTTCAGAACAGATTTTCAATTTTATTATATCACTATCCATGCAACAGTGTCTGTAGCTCCAACTTTTGTGTTTCCAGTCACAGAATTTACATAGTTTATGAGTCAAAAAACGTTTCCATTATCCGTTCCAGAGAACATTAATTACCGTTCGTTTCGTTTGCCATTTTCGGCGGTGGTACCATTCGGTTTTGCCTAGTGAATTGTTCCATTTCTTTTCGTTTCGTTTACCCGCCTTGACTGTGCCAGCAGAGATCGTCGAACGCGCAAGCGATTAGCGATCTGGGGGCTACGCCCACTTTTGAAAAACGCGTCCCAAGGCTTCTCCTTGTCGTGAGGAGGCGGCCTAGATCACAACAGCACGTCTGGGGAGCGGAAGGTGCTCCAGTGAGTCTGGCTCTCTTCGGCGAAAAACGCGGCACTTGGACTTCGCGCAGTACTCCGCGCACAGTACCGAACGAAACGAAACTGGAACAAAATGGAACGGAACCGTACAAGAACGAAACGAAACGTTATAGAACGGCGTTGCACACGGCTTCCGTTCGGTTTTTGGCTGAATATGACAAAAGCAAAGGGATTGTATTGAACGATAATGGAACGTTTTTCGATGCATACTGTAGGGACTGCTGCGCAAATTTTTGGGCAGACCTCACTTTTGTTCATCCGTCGCATTACCAGCATAATTTATCGTTGACCTCTAATACAGCTCACTGACAGTAACCGACGAATAAAGGAAGAGAAAGCTAGATAGCTTGCCGTTTGATTACTCGTATGTTTTCACACTGATTTTTACTAATTCGCAAAGTTAGCACAGTTATTATAAGGTACTCAGGAATGCCATCAAAAGCTGCTCCTTTTCTTATCCTACTGAACTGTGTAAATGTAATGTAAAGTGTTATCATGAAGAAAACAAAGGCACTATTATTGCAAAAATCCTTTTTGCAGTTCGCGTCTATACACATGCTCATGTGCCGCCATATATAATGCACAAGCACAGAAGTACTGTTATGTTATTGACCATGGTGCTTCCCATTCTTTTGTCCTCTCGATACTTTAGTAGGTTGCAATTAGATGTCACTGGATCCCATTCTAACCCTTTGTGTAACTTCTGATGATGCAAGGCCACATACTATTTTCTTTTTCACTTGGTTTTCAAACTTTACCCATTGCATGCAGTATTAATAGTACTGAGACTCTTGGGTGTCACTTCTTTGTCACCTACTGCACGTTGTAGCAGAAGGCATGGTAACAGAGTGACACATGGACACAGACTTAAAAGTACTGTAACTCTACTCGCATTCGAAGTAACTGATACTATAGCTTTTAATGCATCCACTGAAGTGCGTAGTAAGAAACATTTGTGTCAACACACTACGTGTGTGCATTTTGGGAAGCATTGCATATATGTAAAGCATCATGGGAATTCCCTTAATTATGTTTCACAAGCAGGTCAGCAAATGGCTGCTAAAGCCACACCAGAACAAGTTGCAGAATTTATTACAACCATTGGTTTCGGGCAGTACGCGAAGTTTTTCCTTGATGATGAAATGGATGGGGAGATGATGCTGGATGCTAAAGATAGTGATTTGCCTGACCAGGTTGACTCCAGACTGCACCAAGTGAAAATCATTGCACTTTTCAGAAGTACATTTACTGGAACCAAGAAGACAAGGTTTGTGATTAGTAAAGGAAGGGGTAGCTGGTTACTTGTCACTAATAATATATCTCTGAGGTGTGAAAATCATGACACATACATATAAACACTCTTCCTCTGATGTATCAACTACTGCTATGAGCATTCACACAAGTGTTGTAATCGCAAGTATGAAATGTGTAAGATTGATGTTATAGACCAAAAAACTTATGAAGTGTTTATTCTCTAGCTAAAAGTACATGGATGAACTAGAGCTACTGTCCTACACACTGAAACAAGGGGTCATCGTGAAATCGCGTATGAGCGAATTCTCGCCTGGAAAACTGAGGGCACGTAGGAACTCGTGGGGCATATGTATAGCTAGATATGGGCCTGTAGACTACTGCTGGAGATTTTTTAAAGCCTAGGGAGTCATTTTCGCCAAGTTTTGAGGTGTTTTGTACTCGGATCACGCCAGATTTGACCCGTGCCATCCCTATATAGAGCATCTACTCGAAATATTGATGATGAGTCCCAAGAAGATTTTCACATTAACTTGTTCATTTATATCACATCATTACCGATTCACTCAATCTTATGAAATACCCCAATGCTTCACAAGGGAGCAATAATTATAGTTCCCAAAAGGAAAAAGTTAGCTATTTGGGTAGATGTGTACTCTACATAAAGATGGGGATTCATAACATTTTGAACCCAGGCCTTCCCCAATCACACTCTATTATGGTACGCATGGAATAATAATATTGTGAATGGGCGATCTCCGCGAGAAACATTCAACGTTCTGCACATTGATCGGCCATGCTATTATTAAACACAATGATGTATACCTACTATAGTGTAACGGAAAATCCTGTGTTTTGAGGGTAGGGGGTTTAATTGCCAGGGTAAACAGGGTAAACTTACTAATATCAGATGTGAACTAGCTAAAGCGACAAATTGACTACCTCTGAGACCTTTGTCATTTAGGGGTAATTAATACCAGCTCTTCAGGTGCTTCATATTAGACTACAAAATCTGGGGCTGGTCTGTTATTTTTAGTTTGTCATGCCATACCAGCATGACAAACAATTGGGGGTGTAGGTTATGTTATGGAACAAATACTATGGTTATTCAGGGAAAAACAGTGCATCTAGTTGTGATTGGTCATGTTTGTAAAAGTTGGGAGTTACAAACTTTCAAGGGGGAATAAGCACTTAATAGTAATGTAATGTTGGATGCTAAGTAAAAGAGTGTTGAAATTGTAGCAGTGTGGTTTGCCAGGCTTAACCCACCTAGTAATCACTTTGACGTGTCACAATGCGAATGTATTCATTCTTATACCATTACACTGCAGCTATTATGTTTGATTATATATTATAGGATTGCTTGTTGTGTATAACCGGTCAATCTTTGCACACAGCCTGTCAGTTGATGACGTTGGGTGTTTTCTGAAAGCAGAGAAGTTGGATAAGTTTGTAGATATTTTTAAAGATAATGCGATAGATGGTGACATCTTGGAAGCTATACTCGAGAGAAGCGATGTAGTCGACGGCACTGGTGGGATGACCAGTAGCTGATCTCATCCTAAAGGATGATCTTGGGATACAAAAAGGACCACACCGGCTGAAGATCAAGACCAAGTTTAAAAGATTTCGTGAATCTCTTGCTGACATTCCTAACACAACGTAACATAGCTACCAGTACAACGTAAATACATTAACTTTGCTGAGAGAATAATAGTTAAGCTAATATGCATAAATTACAACCTTTATATATAGTTTTCTAATTTTGTAGCTACATTTCCTATAATTATATTTCCTATACAATCTCACTTATTATGTGACCACACTGTGCTAAACAGAATGGTGTTTAAAGAGTTGAGTCCAAGCGCGGCGTTTGCATGATGTAACACTGTCCAACCTAAAGTAGTAGGAAGATTTTTACCGTGTGAAACAAAACAATAACAAAATGCCACCTCTTGTCCAGGAAGAACAAACTGCATTCACTAAGTTTATAACTGTTACATGCATACCATGCTTCGACAGTCAGAAGATAGGGTTGTGGTGCGGAAGCCACATGGAGTTCACTTACACAATTCCAGAGAGATGATTGTCAGTGGGTGCATGGGGAGAAGCCTACAAATTATAGCCGTAGACAAATATGTTTTATGTTAGCAGTAAAAATCACTTCAAAACTTCACCCACCAGCGATGGCAAACTGAAGGCATGTGCTGGCGATTATTACCAAAGCTCATGTTGAATGGGCCTGCCAAGGGCATGACATGTATACAGACAGAGTGAGGGACGAATACAATAGTTAAAAAAAACACGTAAGAAGCATAAAAACGACTGAAGATGTGGGGTCCATGGTAGTCAAAGAGTCAAGTAGAGCGCACCAGGAGTTGTCCTTTTTGTGTGGTTGGTGATGATATGTTCGGCAGGGTTGGTTGTCCAGATGAAATGATAGCACACACAGACGGACATTTGCCGGTGAATGATCAGGTAGATAATCACCTCACACGGTTGATAACTTACGGTGCGGATTCACGTGATGGGATCCAGACTTTCACACTCAGTAGTGATCTTGTGTACGAACTGATATTTGGAGACATTGAATTTTTTGATAGTTTATCAGAGAGTCGGTAGACTCTCTATATAGGGACGACACGGGTGAAATCTCACGTGATCCGCGAACAAAACGACTACTAAAACTCGGTGAGAATCACTCCCTAGGCCTTCAAAACATACTAGCAATAGTCTACGGGCCCATATCTACCTATACATGTCCCCAAGACCTCATACGCACCTTCAGTCGTCCACGCGAGAATTCGCTCATACGCGATTTCACGATTTTCGTGTCATCATCATATATCTTCATCTTCTCTTCTTTCTTCTTCTTGTCTTCAGACCCGCTAGCTCCTTACCGGAAGCACTTGAAGCGTTGATTTTTTCACAGACGTCCTCGAATTTGCCGGAGGTGTGCATGCATATCAAGCGATCGTTTCTTTCTTGCCGCAAGTCACTACGGTAGATCGTTGAGCTCTTCCTCGGTAGTCACTGCACAACGCCATTTGTTGCTAACTCAGCATCAGTGAGCCGCTTCCTTTTTGGTGCTTCAGGTCATCCCTATATCCTACTTCATTTGTTTGACAGAAAGGATTTCCACTTGTATATATAGCAGCAGTAATTGGTCTTCCTTGTTAATGGTCTTTATGATGTCCAGCCCATCTGCAGGCTCGCTGGCACTCAGTTTCTCCGACGTAAAATTCGACTTGTACCTCTCCTTCAGTTCCCTGCATTCCCTCACTAGACTGAGTGCCTCCACGTCTACCATATCTGACAGAGTGTGATGACAGATGCTTTCCTCATTAATGAAAAAGCACTTGAAAGTGCATAACCCTCGCCACTTTATTCTTTATTTCAGCAGCTAATGGCTACTAGCCACACTACCTTAGTCTTTTGCACATGCGTGTTTAATACTAGTTACTACTACAGCAAAGGGAAAAGCACTTGACAGTACATAACCCTCACCACTTTATTCTTTATTTCAGCTACTGGATACACTACATAAGTGACTCCTTCACTGAACGGATTCACTGGGCGTGTGCTGCTCTCACTTCACCGGCAATCTCGATCCTACTGAACTGTACAATCAATACAGGCAGACCAGCAAATCTTCTCCACACGCGCAAAGCATCTACCATCTAAGTAGAGCGACCGTTCTATTTGACTCACACTCACCTCGACAGCTGCCCGTTTCACCTGGCCTTCTCCGCTCCAGGATCTATGCATGCCTCCTACTTGATAATATGTCCACGTTTCACGCTCAGGGAACGTTGGCCGCGGTTACGAGCAAAGAGAAAAACGGTGGACAGACGGACGGACGGACACACGCACACGCACACACACACACACAGCTAGCTAGCTAGACTAGACAGCAATAACCCTCGCTGCGCATGCGCGCAGGCGAGGGTTAGTTATGACTAGACTCTCAGCAGGAACCTTAGTTTTCTGATAGTGCAAACTGAGTGGAGTGAGTTCCAGCCAAGTGCTATGATCGCCGCTGTGTTGGAGTACCCACTTACTTTGGCAGTTTCAGGATTCTTTTTGCGATCTCTCCTTGGAAACGTTCCGAGCATTCGGATGGATTCAGGTGACAGAATCCAGTTTTCCATTGCATAGAGAATGATTGGTAGAACACACGTTTCCACTATAGAGCAACATGATACAGGATAATATTGTGTGAGTGATGTACTGAAGGTCTGATAGGAAGCACTAACAGCCTGCACAAAACAAGACACGAACTACGGTAGAGTGAAAATTAAAGGAGATTGGTTTAGAAGAACAGGTGGAGGAGGGACATACAAAGTGATAAGTGCAGGGGTATGTCTGGGTTGAAAGTAGAGTAAAGTGGTTCCATAGATACATGAGTAATTTCCTTTTGATTGATTTTAACGAGCACTGAATGTTGATAATGGGTAAAGAGTTCCAAAGACGAGGTAGACGATGAAAGTAGAAATGTCTTTCTTTAGTGGTTTAGATGGTACACGTACGGTTTAAAGCAGCTGGAGGATCTCGTCAAAGTAAGCAAAATTAATCGCTTCACCATTCACGGGAAAGCTACATTCGCCAACCTCGATGCTTACTTGTTCTGATAGACGATTTCTTGAAAGCCACGATCTCGCACTTGAAGTGTTCAATTTCGGGAAGTTTCTTCCGTGAATTTTCTTGATGGTAGATAGAGATCTGTGCTTCAAGTGTTGTAGTAGAGGCTAATGTGCTAATGTCATCCGCGTGCAAAAAGCCACCCACATATACATGTTGTTGACTAATGCACCAATGGAGAGTGACTTAAACCAGTAACAACAGCACTGGTGACAGAATGGACCCCTGTCGGACCCAGAGCAAATGGAGAGGGACGCTTGTGGAACGACATGTACGCTTTACGTTTCCATGTATGCATGGGCAGTGACGGCCTGGTGCATGGATCATAATATCTTGAGGGAGACACATCCAGGTTTAGTAGAATTATTATGCTGACCATCTTGCACAGACTTGCTCGCCGCCTCCACAGGGCTGGGCATCTGTCCCGGAGAAAAGTCCCGGATATTCTTGAATGGGAATGGCAATCTCTTCTATGCTGCCGTAAGAGCCAGACCCAATAGTCCTGCCCATAATTATTGCTTGAGCAGGGGAGAGGACGAAGGGAAGGAGGTCGGAATGGTTGAGGAGGAAAGACTGGGCAGCCATTGCCACAGCTCTGTTAGAATGTGTGTTGCGAAAAGAGCGGAGATCCTTTGACCGCGCAGGCACATGAACACTTGTTATACCACTGCACACACATAAAAGAGAGAATGGTGTTCGAAAAAACAAAAGTGTGTGTGTGTGTGTGTTTCAGGTGAGCACAAATGGTGTATTCAGCAACTCTGCAACTGTAGCTCTCTGTGATGGCTCCCTGCAATACAATGTGTATTATACATGAACAGACAGGGAGCTTTTGACTGTGATAAGTGTACATTTTCGGGTTACTATAACTAATGTTTGAAACATAACCAACATAGTGGAATCCACCCCTTAAGCCAGTAACAGCAAACAAACAAACCAGGGACATTAAACGTGTGTGTGTGTCTTACCAATTGATGCAGAGTTTGAGAAACATCTGGACCTCATCTGAGAAGCCTGGTCCATGGATGAGCTTCTCGAGGGACAGCGATTGCTGCCCCAGTCCAAATATGACCGCCATCTTCTCAGTATGTTCAGCAAATGGCCTCTTCCCAGTCAGCATCTCAACACTGTTGCCCCCACACTCCTGTGCGGTGAAATGTATAGACACCACAGTATTATCTTGCGCAATTTTCAAATGAGAATTTCATGGTTTGAGGCTCCTGTTGTTGAAATTGAAGGGAAGGGAATTTTGTACAGCGGGAAAGCAAGTGGCCGAATCAGTTCATTGTCAACCCCATGCACATCACAGAGTGACCATAATAAGTAAATGGCGAAAAAATATATAGCTAGTAAACAAGTGGAAAAATCATTTCTTCAAGATGAAGGGGGATATAGGGATGGCTCAAAACATGAAAAAGTAAAGAACAAGGGGTCATTACACATTGTTGACACCATCCCTATATCTTTGTTGAACTGATTAAAGGCAAAATATGATCAGACAAAAACATAGGGATGGTGTCATGTAGCTTCGGGTGTGTTAGCTGTGTAATGACCCCTTGTTCTTTACTTTTTCATGTTTTGAGCCATCCCTATATCCTCCTTCATTTTGAAGAAATGATTTTTCTACTTGTAGAGATATACCTACGTACCAGACATCAGATTTCTCTGAGGGTGTGGGACTCTGGTTGTCTTTGGGGATCAGCTCAGGGGCCATCCACCAGGCAGTCCCTGTCATTTTAGCTCCACTATCAACCTGCATGCCAGTATACAGAGGTATATGCAGTGTATGCAGACCTATGCCCAGCATATGGCCTATGTAAACAACGTGAAAATGATTTAACACCACAACCAGGAAACTGAACATCCTAATAAGGAACAAGTCACATTCTAGAGGAGCTGTCATAACATGTTACATACAAGTGAATGTCAAGAAAATGGGTGCGGCCACACAAGTACTAATGTATACCTTGCTTTTCTTGAATTTGACGCAGCCAAAATCAGCGAGTTTGATGTCCCCACTCCCGTCCAGCAGTATATTGCTACACTTGATGTCGCGGTGGATGATGTTTCTCTGGTGGAGGTAGAGGAGGCCGTCCAGTAGCTGGCCAGTGAACCGCTTGGCCTTCAGCTCGTCCAGCTTCCCGTCTCTCTTGATGACATCAGACAGTGACCCCTAGTGTGTCAGGTACCGTGGATACTCAAGACCTAGTCTCTTACCCAGGCCCCAACACCCTCTAGAGGAAGAGGGTCATTTGAGTGTTTTCTTGGTTGTCATCCTTGTGACTACAATGGAGTCTCATTATAAAGAACATACTTAGTACGAAATTCTACAAACTCACCCTCGGAGCCTAGCCCTATAGAACACCGTACATTTTGCCCACACTTATGACAAATTCCCCCCTTACTGTGAACAAATTGTTTAGGTCCCCAGCAATTCATTATAACGAGATTCCACTGTGTTATACATAGCCATTAGATTTACTCGTCATGGGTAACATAGAATGCACGTAGCCTCGTTTCGTTTGAGTCTCAAGACTACTGAGCGATTTAAATATCTGGTTGTGCTGACTTGACAGTCTCACTTTGAGTCAACGAATCAGATTGCAGTATTGCCACCAGTCAATATCATTTGATATTGTGCAATCGTTTTGTAAGGAAAATTCTCCGAACTCCGTTGGCCATTACCAAAAAAGGACACATGCACTCGACAATGATTGGTCCAGTCACCAGATCATTTCATACTGAGGGCAGGGTCTGGGTACGAGTTAAGTACTCATAGCACGACGAACCTCTGACATGTACTCCATGATGAGGTAGAAGTGGACGCCAGATTTGACTGTCTCAAATGCCCTGTCAATGTACCGCACAACTCGAGGATGCCTGCACTCTTGCAGTGCCTTCATCTCCTTGAAGAAAGCACTCACAATCTAAAACGCACGTAGTGACAGATTATCAAGTGTAAACTGTGCAGCTTGACTATATCTTTTTACTGAATATTTTACCTGTTCCTGTTTGTCAATGAGGTCAGAGTCCCTCATGGTGATCCGTTTGGCGGCAAAGCGGTCAGGGCACCCTCTCCTTTCAGCTGCAAACACCTAAACAAGCACCACGAGTGGCCAGCGTATGTGTGAAGGTATAGAGTGTGTCTCACTTCTCCAAATCCTCCAGAGCCCAGCTTCTGCTTCCAGATCCACTCTCCAGTCTCACTTCCTGTCAAGGAAATGAAAATTCAATTGCCGTATTTTACTGACTGTAACTCTACCTTGGGAATGTGATGTAGTTCCACCAGGACTATCAGTCGTGTTCTGAATAAAGTGAGTTAAATGTCTATTAAAGTCACTCTTGAAAGAGTAATGCAAATCCCCGAAAAAGGACCCTCTGAATAAAGGACACCTCTCTATTAATGATACTTCTTCCCCACAGTAACATAATCCTCTGACCTCTGAGTATGGGTGCATCGAAGAAGGTTAAGCAACAAAAAGCACTATAAGTGCAAACCCTCGGCAAACTGCACATGTGCGATACTGCTAATTGATGGGCTTGGCTATTAGTAGTATTCGTTTACTCATGGTCTCCCGCTAGTAGCGCGCGGAGAGTCTGACACAGGCTAGCTACAGTAGTAGATAGCATGCGGGAGTCAATACATGCCGTTCGTTGTGACTTTCTGAGCCCCCAAGCTGCACAGAGTGAACGGATCAGGTCGCAGTAAGCCCAGTGCGATTATGCATATTGGCTTTTTCGCTTGTTTTCACGGCATATCCCTCGAACGCAGTCGTGTAAGGAAAATTGCCCTTTTTTAGTCTTCAGGCTCGCGTACAGTTGTGAAGCAGCTGGTATCGCTAATAGGCTGGCCGCCTCATAAGCGTCGACACACAGACACACAGACAGAATGAAAAGCAAACCCTCGGCGAACTGCGCATGCGCGATACTGCTAATAGGGCTATTAGTAGTATTCATTTACTCGTGGTCTCCCGCTAGTAGCGCGCGGAGAGTCTGACAGGGGCTAGCTACGGTAGTAGATAGCATGCGGGAGTCGATACATGCCGTTCGTTGTGACTTTCTGAGCCCCCAAGCTGCACAGAGCGAACGGATCAGGTCGCAGTAAGCCCAGTGCGATTATGCATATTGGCTTTTTCGCTTGTTTTCACGGCATATCTCTCGAACACAGTCGTTCCAGGAAAAACGCCCTTTTGTTTTTCAGGCTCGCGTAGTTCTGAAGCTGTTGGTATCGCTAATTGCCCGCCTTGTAGCCTGTAGTGCCAGAATAAGCGTCGACACACAGACAGACAGACACACAGACAGACAGACAGACAAAACAACTACTGTAACCCTCGCTACGCATGTGCACCGAGGGTTAATGATTCCTAGCGCATACAGCCTATACCCTTGGAGATGTCCCCAATGTTTCCCTTGTTCAGTACATAGTACACACCATCTCCCTGTAGTCCTGGATTCCCTTCCTCACGGTAGCCAAGTCAGCCCTCACTTCCCTCAGCTCTCTCTCATACTGCTCCTGACGAGTCCTCCACTGCGACGTCTGCTCCTCCAGGCTCTCTCGCAGCTCGGCCTTCTCCCTCTCTGAGGTGGCAGCCCTCCTCTCCAGGGTCTCGGCTACCTCCCTGAACCTCCCCTCTCCTCCCTGTTCCTGGCCCTCTCCTCGCTCATCTGGTTAGCCAGATTAGAGTTGTCCTCTCGCAGCATCGCCGCTTCATCCAGCGCCTGGGTTCATAGTATATATCACTAGCAAGTAAAGCAAGGGAGACATTGGTGAACAAACCTCCTTCAGCTTTTGTTTCGTGTCCTCCAGCTACACAAAATTATTATATAACCGGAGAATAGCACAATAATAACCGAAGAGGAAGGTAGTATATATTAAACCAACAAACCTCTTTCTTGAGAGCACCGACAGTTGATTTCAGTTGTGCGTTATCCTCTTCAAGCTACAAAGTAAGATATAAGAGTGTGTAAACACACGTGAGAACTGACAGAAAGCATAGTAAAGGCGTAGGCGTTACCTGTTTCATCTTTGCATCCAGCTCATCAGTTTTCTGTTTACTGTACAAGCTCTGCACAGAACAGATGTATAGGAGCAAGCCTTATATTACAGGGCACAAAACAGTGTAATTACATCTCTTCGATGGGTAGACTTCACTTCATCTAGACCAGACTCTATCCTCTTCATGTTCTAAAACAAAGTCGAAGCAAAGAAAAGGCCAAAACACTTTAAAACGACGTAACATCACACAACCTCCCACAGCTCCTCAAGATGTGACTGCATTCTTTCCATCTTCCGTTCCCCGCTAACCATTTCCTACGACAAAAGACAAGACCTGTAAAATTATACACGGTTGTATTAGCTTACATGTGCTCTGTGCCCCTCATCAAAAGCTTTCTGAAACCAATCAGAACACGTGTACTATCGTTAGATAGGGTAGAGAAAGTGAACTCACCACTGCCGTCACCATCTGAGGAGCGGGCAAATGAACTGATTGCAGTGGTGGTAGTTTCGACTGCGTCTCCCAACCACGACGACTCTTCCATGTGCACCTGAGCCTCTGCAGACTTGGTGTCCCCCTCGGCCTTGGCCGATGCGGGCTCCAATGGATGGACCATCTTCTTTGCCAGTGTGGCCGACTCCTCCAGGGGAGCTTGTAGGGATACTGCGGGTGGTAGTTCGACTGGCGTTCCCAACATCTGACTCGCTCATTAGTCGCTTGGTGCTCTGGGAAATTAGCGAGATGAAAGGTATTGTAAAGTGGGTGCGTATACTTACAGTTGTGGGTACCACAGTCATCCCGGCAAAGGTCTCTGATAGCTTCATCTCCCCCTTTTCTGTTAGAAAGTGTGTCTGTACAACAAACGTGCAGCATTCCGGGAAAGTCCCTTCGGATGAGGTAAACAATGATACCTGTGTAGGTGGTGAGGGAACTACGACAGAATCAGCATAGCTAGGCTTCTTTGGGATCATCACATCTCTCTGCAGAGTTGCTCCTAGACACACACACACACATTATAAAGTCAGTGATGCGTGTGTGTGATTTGTATAACAGCAACTCAATATTGCATGTTTACTTTCAGTCAGTTGGAAAACTTTGACATCTACACAATGATTATACTGTATGTAGCTAAGGAGTATATACGAGGGTAACAAAGAGATGCTGTGTCCCTTTTTAGGAGAAAATAATCACTGAGATTTGGGTTACTACTTTACATACACAAAAGAACACTTGTGGCTCTATACCTGAATCGTTCAACTCCCTGGCCATGATCTCCAGCGACTGCGTGTCATCGGCGGCGTAAAGAGCCCTCAACGCCCCATCAAGCGTGGCTCCCTCCCCGCGCAGCTCCACCCAGGCCAACAGAACGTAGTCGATCTGCTTCTCCCGGTCTCCCTCCGCCGCCGACATTAGGTCTTCGACTCTCGCAGAAGACAATCCGAGGCATTCTCCGAACTTGGCCAGCTCGCACTGAAGCGCGGCCTTCAGGAGAGAGCGAAACTTCTTGCTCGCCGGGTCGAAGATAAACTTCTGGCCTTCACCCGCACGCGTGCCCACCCGTTGTCCCAACAGCATGGGCGACAAGGATGCTACGAGCTGATCGAACGGGGGCTTATCTTGGCTACCACAGGCCATTCTCTCATTGGCAGAACAGAGAAAGGAAGACTGGTATATATACTGCACCACTAGACACGAGAAATCTCCCTCCGTTTCCTTATTTAGAGCATCGCGTAACGTCACGTCACCGACCAGAGATCGCTCCGGCCGTCCGTCCCCCTGCTGCTTGCGCTCATTGTCCCAGATCCATGGTTGTT
>CASHTH010003105.1:0-32010 GCA_030341885.1 Geodia barretti
CAGGAAACCTGCCTTGCAGCTTTGACTAGAATACGCTTCGCGGAGAGGGTATGAGTCGTTTGACTTAGTAGCCTGGCGAGAAGCCGGGCTTTTTTGTTGTCCAATGATGGCCAGTGTCAATGTTGCAGCGCGCTGTCCTCTTTCTTTGACAAATGGAAATTCGCACAAGGCGCAAAAGAGGTGATTTCTGGACCAGGTGTCGAAACTGTCCAGTTCTAACGGCGAGAGTTCCAGCCCCAGAATTGGGGTGGTGGTGGTAGGCCGCGGAAGCCTTTACACCCTTCAGCCCGCAGCGGAGCTAGAGGCCCTTGCGAAACATCTCCGATCCTCCAACGCAGGGTGGGTGGTGGTGGAAGCTCTCCTGGAACAAGGTGGGCCGTCGGTTCCCGATGCTCTGGAGGCCTGTAGCAGGTCTGCGGTGGATAAAGTAATCGTGCTCCCGGCCTTTATTCCATTGGAGGTCGCTACGCGGAACTGGCTCCGCTATGTTGCCCGGCGATGGCTGGATCAATCCGGCGCACAGGTGCAGATCGTCTTCGCCAAATCGCTGGCTGAACAGACCAGCACGGCGGGCGCAGCGTTGGAACTGGTCCGCGAAGCAGCCCTATCCGGGACTCCTATCGCCTCCGTTGGCCAGAATCCGGGCACTCCAGAGCCGGACTGGTCGGTCATTCCCCCTCACGACTACCACGTGCTGTTCTGCCATGGTCCACGTTGTGCCGCCTCAGGCGCCGCGGAACTGGGAGCTTTCTTCAGGAAACGCCTGAAGGACGCGAGGCTGGATGATGGACCGCGCCAGGTTCTTGCCGCCCGTTCCGGTTGTTTGTATCCCTGCAACTTGGGCCCCGTCATGGTGGTGTACCCGGACGGCATATGGTACTGCGGGCTAAACGAAACAGTCCTGTCTCAAATCATAGATCAGCATTTCCAGCACTGCGAGCCGGTCAGTACCCACGTATTCAGGCCCTCTCCCGTTCCCCAAGCTCTCCCAGCCCCCGGAACCAGTATCTCAAATAACTCAGAGAAGTAGCGAAAAAGTGTCCGCAAAACAACTTACCCCGTTCTTGGCCGCGATGGCCGTAGTTTTGGCTGTCATCGCCTGTAGTGGCGACCCAACGCCTGCTGTCGAACCTCCGGCGCCAACCCAAAACAACACGTCTGCACCGCCTACGGACTTTCCAGAGACTACCCAACCGGCGGGAGCGGCCCCTTATGCCCCGGTAACAGTCGAGAGTTGTACTGCTGTACAGGACGACCAGGGAGACGTCCAGACGGGGGCTGCCAGCTTCACCTACTCCGAGCCGCCGTCCCGTGCCATCACTTTGAACCAGCACGTAACCGAAATAATGCTTGCGCTGGAACTTCAGGACCACATGGTGGGCACCGCCTACATCGACGATGAAATTCTCCCTCAGTACCAGGCAGCCTACCAATCGGTGCCGGTGCTGGCGGATGAGTACCCATCGAAAGAGGTGATCCTAGCCCAAAATCCCGACTTCATATACGGGGGATTTCGCAGCGCCTTTGAAGATGAAGCGGCCGGCTCTCAGGAGGATCTCAACAAGCTGGGCATCGGGACATACCTGACCAAGTCAAACTGCAACTCGGGCTCTCCAGACACCCTCGATGATGTGTACGCCGACATACGGAATACCGGAATAATATTCGGCGTAACCGCACGGGCCCAAGCCCTCGTGGAGTCACTCCAGAATGAGGTTGAGGAAGCAGCTTCCCAGATTGACTCTTCAGACGAGGCAGCACGGGTCTTCCTTTTTGACTCCGGTGACGACGCCCCGTACACGGCAGTCTGCTGCTCTATGTTCACCAACATGATTGAAACGGCAGGGGGGGAGAACATTTTTGACGATGTCGCGGGCCGCTGGACGACAGTCAGCTGGGAAGAGGTAATCGATCGAGATCCCGAGATCATCGCCTTGACCCAAGCCGATTGGTCGACATCACAGGAAAAGATTGACCTCCTTTTGAACAACCCGGCACTGGCGGAAATCACGGCGGTCAAGGAGCAGCGATTCGTGGTTGTGAAATTTAGCTCGCTGGTACCAGGCATAAGAAATGCCTCTGCCATTAAGAAACTGGCCGAGGCCGTAAGCCCGTAGCACTGTGGGTTTGTGGATTTGCGGACACTGAAAGATCGTGCCAATGAACCGGCAGAATTGCCGAATGGCCACAATGCAAGCCGATTAGATCCGGATCGGTCGGCTGCACACGCTCCCGACCCCTCAGCGGACACTCGGAGACTGGGATTGGGCCTGATGCTCGGGGTGTTGGGCGTGGTCGCGTTACTCTCCGTCACGCTGGCCATAACCATCGGACCGGTCTACATTTCACCAATCACCGTGTGGAAGATTGTCGCGTCTCACATCTTGGGTACGGCACCGGGAGACTGGACGACCGGACAGGACCACATCGTGTGGCTTATTCGGCTTCCCAGAGTCCTGCTAGCCGGTATCGTGGGCGCGGGGCTGGCCGTCGTAGGCGTAACCATGCAGGCTACCGTGCGCAACCCACTGGCCGATCCCTACCTGCTGGGAACATCCTCTGGCGCATCGGTGGGCGCTGTCATTGTCATTATGTTGGGAATCAATTTCCTTGCGCCCTACTCGCTCTCCTTACTGGCTTTCGTAGGGGCGGTGGGCTCCTTCGTCATCGTGTTCGCAATCGCCCAGACCGGAGGCCGCGTCTCGCCCACACGACTTATACTGGCCGGGGTGGCAACGGCCTATGTTCTTACGGCCATAACCAGCCTGATCCTGTTCATTGGCGACGAACGCGCGATAAGGTCGGTGCTGTTCTGGATGCTCGGCACCCTGTCGGGTGCTGAATGGAGTTTTCTCGGCCTGCCTGCGGCCGCCCTGGTGGTGGGCATCTCCATATTGATCTTGAAATACCGAGCGATGAACGCGTTGTTGGCGGGAGAAGAGACGGCCATCACACTGGGCGTGGACACACAGGCCCTTCGCCGTCAACTGTTGCTGTTGACCGCACTTATCACTGGCGTGATGGTGGCAGTCTCCGGGGCCATTGGGTTCGTCGGTCTGATGATGCCTCACATAGTCCGACTGGTGGTCGGTGCTGATCATCGAATTGTCCTCCCGGCGAGCGCTCTGACGGGGGCGATCTTCCTCATATGGGTCGACGTGGCAGCGCGCACTGTGGTTCAGCCCCAGGAGATTCCCGTAAGCATAATCACCGCGCTGGTTGGTGCGCCCTTCTTCCTGTGGTTGTTGCGATGGCGCAGGCAGGCCTACGGAGGGCAGATCTGATGCAGATGAAGGTGGACCGAGTCAACTGGAGCGTAGACGGGAAGCAGATTCTGCGCGACGTTTCGCTGACCGTGGAGCCCGGGTCCTTCACAGGGCTCATCGGGCCCAATGGCAGTGGCAAGTCAACGCTCTTACGCTGCATATATCGGGCCCTGCGCCCTGACTCCGGCAGCATTACCCTCGATGGCAAAGACATTCGCCGGATGGACATCCGGGAGACGGCACGCAGGATAGCCGTGGTTCTCCAGGAATACCCGTCGGACTTTCAGTTCACCGTCGGAGAGATCGTCTCTATGGGACGAAATCCGCACAAGGGTATGTTTGACCGCGACACGCCCGCAGACAGGGGCATCATCAGGGAGGCGCTGGCCCGCGTTGGACTTGCCGGATTCGCCCATCGAAACTTCAACACACTGTCCGGCGGCGAAAAGCAGAGAGTTGTGATCGCACGGACCCTGGCTCAGCAGGCCAAATTCATGGTGCTGGATGAACCCACCAACCACCTTGATATTCGATACCAGCTGGAAACCATGGAACTTGTCAAGGGACTGGGGCTAACCACACTGGCCGCGCTCCACGACCTGAACATTGCTGCCGCGTATTGTGACTTCATCAACGTGATAGACAAGGGGCAGATCGTCGCGTCAGGAAGGCCCGACGAGGTGCTGATTCCAAGCCTGATCGAGAAGGTCTTTGGGGTGGGAGCAAAGGTTGGCACAGACCCGCTGACCGGGCGGCCTTCTCTCAATTTCTACCTGAACGGCCATGCGCCAATCGAATCAACTGTGAACGTCCTGCCTTGAAGGAGCAGAGCGCTCCAAAGTGTTAAACTGGCCACTGCCTCAGCACTCCATCCCATAACCGGAGCAGCAACTTTGCCAGAACAATCCGAACCACGTTTTCCTTTCACCGCAATCGTCGGGCAGACGACGATGAAGCGGGCGCTTATACTCAACGCCATCAACACCCGCATCGGCGGCGTGTTGATCCGCGGCAAGAAAGGCACCGCCAAGTCCACTGCCGTCCGCTCCCTGGCAGCGTTACTGCCTGAGGTTTCCGTCCTGCGCGGGTGCCCCTACAGTTGCCTCCCTGAGAACCGCCAGGGCCTGTGCCAGTTTTGCCTGCCTGCCGGGGAAACCGCCCCGGCAGTAACACGTCAGGTACGCATCGTTGACCTTCCCGTGGGCGCCACCGAGGACCGGCTGGTAGGCTCACTGGATATTGAACAGGCCATCAAGACAGGCAGCCGCAGCTTTGAGCCGGGCCTGATCGCCTCCACGCACCGTGGCATCCTCTACGTCGACGAGGTCAATCTGCTGAATGACCACCTTGTCGACGTGCTTCTTGACGCCGCCGCCATGGGCCGGAACTATGTGGAGAGGGAAGGCATTTCCGTCAGCCACGCCGCCCAGTTCATCCTGGTAGGCACCATGAACCCCGAGGAGGGCGACCTGCGCCCCCAGTTGCTGGACCGCTTCGGCCTCGCCGTAGAGGTGGACAGCGCCTTCACTCCCGAAGAAAGGCGCGAGGTGGTGAAGCGCCGCATAGCCTATGAAGACGACCCCTTCGGCTTCATGGACAAGTGGCAGGACTCGGAGGCCGAGGAACGGGAGCGAATCCTCCACAGCCAGGAATTGCTGGGAAAGGTACACGTCTCGGACGATATTCTCGAGCTGATCACCGACATTTGCGCTGAGTACCAAGTAGACGGCCTCCGCGCCGATATTGTGATGTACAAGACCGCCGGCACCATCGCGGCCTATGAGGGCAGGAACCATGTCCTGGCCGACGATGTGCGAGAGGCCGCCGAGATGGCGCTGCTCCACCGCCAGCGGCGACAGCCCTTCCAGCAGCCACACCTGGTCACCGAGCAGCTTGACTCGATGATCGACGATTTCCAGAACCGGCCGCAGAACCGCGAGCCGCAGGACCAAGACCAGAACCAGTCGGAGGAGCAGGACGACGGAGACCCCGACTCACCGGAACCGGAAGAGCAGCCCCCAACGCCTCCTGGCGATTCCGGTCCCCAGGACCAGTACTACGAGGTGGGAAACCCCTTCTCCGTCCGCTCCCTGCAGGTAAAGCCCCCCGACCACCGTGCCCGGCCCGCCGGAGGCCGCAGGGCGAGAACAATCAGCGGCTCTCCTTCCGGTCGGTACGTGAGCGCCGCCACGCCCCAGGACAAGGCCTCCGACCTCGCGCTCGACGCCACGCTGCGCACCGCCGCGCCGCATCAGGTCGAGAGACGGTCGGGGCTGGGCAGCCAGGCCGATACGGACAATGCTCCGGCCTTCCTCATCGAACCTTGGGACGTGCGCGAGAAGGTGCGCGAGACCAAGACAGGCAGCCTCATCCTGTTCGTTGTGGACGCCAGCGGCTCAATGGGGGCACAGCGCCGCATGGTGGCGGTCAAGGGCGCCATCCTCTCCCTCCTCCTGGACGCCTACCAGCGTCGCGACCGGGTCGGGCTGATCGCGTTCCGAGGCACCTCCGCCCAGGTACTTCTGCCGCCAACCTCCAGCGTCGACCTGGCGCATACACTCCTGCAGGAGATGCCCACGGGAGGCCGCACACCCCTTAGCCGGGGCTTGATGCTGGCCATGGAGGTCATCGAGGCTGAGAAGCAAAAGGACCGTAGCGTCCTGCCTCTTTTGGTGGTGTTGTCCGATGGCCGGGCCAACGTGGCTATGGGGAGTGGGGGGCCGTCATCAGCATCGGATCAGGCGGAGGGGGGCAACCTGCCTCTGGCCGAGGCACGGGCGATGGCCGCAGCCATCAAGGAGCAGCACATCTCTGCAGTGGTAATCGACACAGAGACCGACTTCCTGCGGCTTGGCTTGGCGGAACCCGTGGCTGAGGCAATGGGCGCCCTCTGCATCAAGCTGGAGGAGTTGCACTCTGACGCGCTGGCCGACACGGTGCGAATGCAGATGCCGATGTCCGACAAACCAACCCCTGTCACCCGACGAGATTCAGGGGCTCCTGCAGCAAATAAGGCTGCCATAGAGGTCTTTAACTGGTGGCTGCCCCGCCTGGGCTCGAACCAGGGGTTTCAGCTCCAAAGGCTGACGTGCTACCACTACACCACGGGGCAACGGCAGTACCGTAAATCCATTGTGATTGCCGTGGCAAGGGGCGTCAAGTAGCAGCCGAAATCGGTCGTAGCGCTCCGTTCCGGTATTCGACCCGTCCCTCTTTTTTGCTGTCCCTATTGAGGTTCACTCTGGCCCCTTCCGCCGCTCCGGTCGAGGGCAGGCTCCCCGCATGTGCCTGGCGTAGGGGCGGGTTTCAAACCCGCCCCCTCGGGAAACCAAGCACCGCCGCCACATCAATCGATCACCCAGAAAAATCCTGATTTTCCTGTCATTTCCGCTCATTTCCATTCATTTTCGGGCGGTGGCGGGTTAACGGGCGGCGAGGGGGATGTCGGACAAAACAACTTTCAGACCTGGCGGGAAGAGCTTTTCGATCATTTCCTGAGCACCGGGGAAACCGCCGTATTTCCGGTAGTCCTTGAGGTAAATGTGGAGGTCTCTAATGGTCTGCAGGCGGAGGCCAGTGTCGGTGATCTGGTCGGCGATGGGCCGGACGCGATACATGGCAAGTTCGCGGTCGAGGACTTCGATATGATTCCTGATCCGGCTCAAAGACATGGTTTCACCTTCCAGACCTGACTGGGCGGACCTGACTGGGCGGGAAAATTCTTGTTTTTCCACTCATTTCCGATCATTTCCGCTCGTTTTTGCCTTTTCCCTTTGGGAGTTGCGCCCGACTCCGCGTTGGGATCCGGCCCACGGCGGCGGGTTGTATTTCGATATATTCAGGCTAGAGATGTGTCATGAGGCTTGTAAAGGGGCAACTGTCAGCAAATTCAGGGCTGGGCTCAGCCGAGACGTTTGGGCAGTGGATTCCTGTCCCCTTATTCCCCGGGAACATGGTGCGCGGAAATGGTGGGTAAGCAGGGCGATCGCGTCTTATTTGTCAGCACACAAAATTGGTCTGAATGGCGGTGGATATGGGAGTGGCAGTGCCTCCTTAGGTTCCGGGTGCGAGGGTAGACGGGGGTTTGGATTCCCGCTTGCGCGGGAATGACGACTTATAGGACCTTCGGCGTTTAAGACGCGATTGCCCTGGGTGGATGAGGGAGGCCGAGTGTGGTCAGCGGGCGTGGTGCTATAATCGAGAAAATCTGGGCCCGCTGCGGAGGGACTTGTGCGGATTGCGTTCTTGCACATCGCGCCGGAAACCGGCGACATCGACCACAACCGCAAACTCGTGGAGCGCGGAGTAACCGCAGCAGCCGAGGCCGGGGCTCAATGGGCGATTACGCCCGAGCTGTGCATCCCCGGATACCTCTTCCTCAAACAACTCGGCACCGGCTGGATTCAGCCACAGCCCGACCAGTGGATGTCTGATTTCTGCGGCTTGGTCCGCGACAATGGACTCACCGTCTTCTTGTCCCACCCGGAACTGGACCCTGCTTCGGGACGCATGTACAACACTGTTTTCATTATCAGCGCCGAGGGGGAGATAGTCGGACGGCACCGCAAGATAAAGACCCTTGGCGGAGCGGAAGCCTGGTCAACCGCGGGCTGGAAGATCAGCCCTTACGAGCTGGATGGCGTTCAGGCCGGAGTACTCATCTGCGCCGATGCCTACAAGAACGACGTGGCAGAAGTGCTGGTCGGCAAGGGCGCGCAGGTGCTGGTCTCGCCGGTGTCATGGGGCCCCGGTGGCTGCGGACCCGACGGCGAATGGGAAGCCCGCTCCGCGCAGACCGGCCTGCCCATCATGGTCTGCAATCGCACGGGCATCGAGAAGGATGAACTGGACTACCGCGAAGCCGAGAGTGTGGTCGCACAGAATGGCCGGCGTTTGCTTGAAGCGACGTCCGAGCGATCCGTGGTCCTGACCTTCGACTGGGATATGGATTCCATGACACTTGAATCGGAGGATTTCCAGAGGACTTACCTGTGAGCTAAGCGTCCTCCTTTAGCTCGCGCCTCCTCCAGACTCCAGGAATCGCCGCAGTATGATCACTGCGGCGGTTGCGTCGATCGCCCCCTTGTCCCGGGACGGTTCCCGCCCCGCATCCCGCAGCAGTCCCTCTGCCTCCATGCTGCTAAACACCTCGTCGACCTCGTGAACGGGCAGTGTCGCCTGCCTGCGAAGGGCACGAACAAAACCGCGCACATATTCGGTCTGCGGGCTCTCCTCCCCGTTGGGCCGATACGGGACGCCCACTACGATGGCGTCGGACTGGCGTTGACTGGCCGCTTCGATCACAGCTTGAACGTCAGCGGTCAGCCTGGTCCGATGGATTACTCCCGCAGGCAGCGCGGTGCCAATCTCGGCAACACCGGATGCCAGGCCGATACGACGTTCGCCGACATCAAGGGCCAGAAGTTTCATTCCCTGACCAAATTCAGCGCCCAGGCGACTACGACAGGGCAGCCCGGACTAGACCAGGCACGGCAGCCAACGCGTCGTCCAGCTTCTCGGGCTGGCGTCCGCCTGCCTGGGCCATTTCGGGGCGTCCGCCTCCACCACCGCCCATCAGCTTGGCGGCGTCGCGCGCGATGTTTCCGGCATTCAGGCCCCGTTCCACCAAGTCCGGGGTGACCATCGTCACGAGGATCGGGCTACCTTCGGACAGCGCCCCCAGCGTAACCACGCAGCTTGACAGCTTGTCCCGGAGGAAGTCTCCCATCTCGCGCATACCGTCCGCGTTGTGGGCCGAGGTGCGCCCGGATACAACCCGCACGCCGTCAACATCAGCCACTCGCCGCAGCAGCGCCTCCGCCTCCGAGCGGAGCAGCGAGCGTTCCAGGGCGGCAAGCCGGCGCCTCAGGTCGTCGGTCTCCTGCATGTAGCTGTCCAGCCGCGCCTCCAAGTCGGCTACGGGCGTTTGCAGCCTGGTCGACAAGGCATCCAGCGTCGCCGACTGCTCTACGAACAGCGTTTCGGCGGCGCGACCGGTCAGCGCCTCCACGCGGCGCATCCCACCACCGATGCTTGACTCGCCCAGCACCAGCAGCGTGCCCACCTGACCAGTGGCTGAGACATGGGTCCCGCCGCAGACCTCGAAGCTGAACGGATCGGCGGAATCTTCGGCCATTTTGACCACCCGCACCACGTCCCCGTAACGGTCCCCGAAGAAGGCCAGCGCACCCTGTCGCACAGCGTCAGCATACGAGGTCTCCTGGGCCGACACGAGCAAGTTGGCTCGGACCTTCTCGTTGGCCAAGGACTGCACCGCGAGCAGTTCGTCGTGCGACATTCGTCCCACGTGACTGAAATCGAAGCGCAACCTTTCCGGCGCCACCAGCGACCCGCTTGCCGGACGTGCGGCCCCAGCGTGGCCCGCAGGGCCGCGTGCAGAATGTGGGTGCCGCTGTGGTTTCGGGACGAGTCCATCCTGCGGGCAGCGTTCACGGAGGCCTGTATCGGGTCGCCAACTGCGATGTGGCCCTCCTCAACAACGCCCTTCTGGACAATCAATCCGGCCACCGGCGACTGGGTGTCCTCGACACGGAACAGACCGTTGGGACCAAGGATGTAGCCCTGGTCGCCCAGTTGCCCGCCGCCTTCGGCGTAAAAGGGGGTGCGGCTGATCACCACCTCGGCCTGCTGCCCCTGCGTCGCATGGCCGGAGGATGCACCATCGACCAGCAGGGCGGCCACCACCGATTCCTGGTCGATCAGTCCGTGTCCGGTGAACTCGGTCCGGCCCGCTCCCAGGTTTTCGTAGGCGGTCAGCATCTCCATGCTGCCTTCGAACTGCTGGCCGGCGCGGGACTGCTCGCGCTGCCGCTCCATCTCCTCTTCGAAGGCGTCCAGGTCAACGTCGAAGTTGTGCTCTCGGGCGATCTCGGCTGTCAGTTCCGGGGGGAAGCCGTAGGTGTCGTAGAGGACGAAGGTATCTCTCCCGGATATGGTCCCTGCATGGGAAGTTCCGTTGCCGGCGGAACCCGCTGCGCCGATCATATCCAGCAGGATGTCGTTGCCCCGGCCGAAGGCCTCGGCGAACCGTTCCTCCTCCAAGTTGATCACTCGAAGGATGAAGTCACGGTTCTGGGAAAGCTCCCCGTACACAGCCTGAAACCTGGGTATGACCTCCTCAACCACCTCACCGAGGAACAGCCCGGTCAGCCCCAGCCGCCGTCCATATCGGATGGCGCGCCGGATGACCCGACGAAGCACGTAGCCCCGCCCCTCGTTGCCCGGCACCACGCCGTCCCCGATCAGGAAGGCGGCAGCCCGGGCGTGCTCGGCGATTACCCGCAGGGCGAAGTCGCTCTCGGGGTCCGCACCGTACTCCCGTCCAGTGAGCCGGCAGGTCCTGTCGATAATGGAGGTGAACAGGTCGGTCTCGTAGATGTTGTTCTTGCCCTGCAGAATCACCGCCGCCCGCTCGAGGCCCATGCCGGTGTCGACGCTGGGGGCAGGCAGGGGGGTGCGGTTGCGCTCAGGGTCCTGGTAATACTGCATGAACACCAGGTTCCACAGCTCGACGAACCGCTCACAGTCGCAGTTGGGATGGCAACCGTCGACATCGCGGGGAGCGGCCCCGTCGCGCTCATCGCGAAACTGCGCGGTCAGGAGGTCAACCGCCACCATCCGCCCGTTGTGGCAACCCTTCTCAATCCCACCGTCGTAGTGGATTTCCGAGCACGGGCCGGTGGGTCCCTCAGTGCCGGCCGGCCCCCCACCAGTTGTCCTTGTCGCCGTAGCGATATATGCGGTCTGCGGGCACGCCGATCTGGTCGTGCCAGATACCGAAAGCCTCGTCATCGTCCAGGTGGATGGTAACGTAGAGGCGGTCAGGCGAGAGTCCGAAGAGCTGGGTCACCAGTTCCCACGCGAAAGCTACCGCACCCTCTTTGAAGTAATCTCCGATGCTGAAGTTGCCCAGCATTTCGAAGAAGGTGAGGTGCTTATGGTCGCCCACCTCGTCGATGTCGGTGGTGCGGAAGCTCTTCTGGCTGCTGGTGAGACGCCTGGAGGGAGGAGTCTGTTCGCCCATGAAGAACGGCTTGAACGGCACCATCCCGGCACTGGTGAACAGCAGCGTGGGGTCTCCGGCGGGAATGAGCGACGCCGAGGGCATGTGCTGGTGCCCCTTGCTCTCGAAAAACTGTATGAAGGAGTTCCTGATCTGGTCGCCGTTCATTAGACTAGACTCTCAACGCTCCGATGTATGGACCCGGGCATTTCCTGCAACAATCGGGCAAACAAGATCGACCAGAGGCGACGAAAACCGCTGAAGCCTTTCCCCAATTCGATAGGGCATTACGATTCTCGATGAACAACTGAATCGTTGTGGATTTTATTTTAGGCAGCAGGGTCAGTCAACGACTCCGGTTCCCAGTTGGGAACAAAGCACACACCGCAACCATGGCAATTGCGGCAATTGCGCTTTGATGACACTTGCTCCTTGCCAGCCTCATGACACCCCTCTGCCTGAATCCTGTGAATCATCCCTGCCATACGCCCCTCAAGGCATCCCAAAGGCTCCGTTGCCCGGCCGGACAAACCCAGTGGGACACAATGGGACAGAATGGGGCCGGATAATAAGAAACTCCTTGCCCGGATGGAGGCCCCGCCCGTCACAGGTACGGAAACGCACCCGGCGAGAGTGCGAAAAGCGCAAAAATGGGAGGAACAGGGGAAATATGGGAATCCGTGGGTAAATTCTGTCCCTCGGTTCCCACCGGAGACGGTGGGTATGCCCGGCCCATAGGCGGCTTGCAGGTTGACCGTTATCCCTGATCATGTCGTATGCCACGGGCCGGTCAGCTTGAATTCCCTTCGGCGGCGGCATAGAATCTAGGTTCAATCCAGCGGCACTGCTGGTGCGTAATCACATTAGACCCAGCATCGTCAGAGAAAATCAGGCGGGACCGGACAGTCGTCCGGGGGGGTTGGAGGTGCGATGGATTCCAGCATCATCGGCAAGATAGACAAGGCGAGGAAGTACGCCGAGGAAAAGGACCGTGTCAGTATCAACAGCTTTTCCGCGACCTTCCAGGGCAACCACAACAGTTACGACGTGACCTTCACAGCCGGGGCATGGGACTGTCAGTGCCACTTCTTCGCCACCCGGTCCGTTTGCAGCCACACAATGGCCCTACAGAGAATGCTGGACGACGTGCTGGCCAAAGTATCCGCGGAACATGAAGAACCCGTAGACGCCACCTGAACAGCATTCGAGAGCTGTCTTTTTACCGAAGGCCGGGGCTGCTGCTCCGGCCTTTGTGTCGCCCCGAATAGGGGCGGAGTTGCGGGTGCAACGGCCCCGTTGACAGGCAATTGAAGGCGGGATAGACTAGCCGAGCCATAGCACACACCCGAATGCAGTATTTTGCAGATTTCTCTAGATTTCAGGTTGCTTAAATTGCTTCTTCCGGTCAATAAAGCGGTTGAAATCCAGCCTTATCCGCGCCGAAATCTCTCGTAGTTTGGGACCTGTGTTCCGACAAGGCTTCTCTCAGTCCGAGTTCATGGTCATTGGCCTGAACCATCACACCGCACCCGTCGAGGTGCGAGAATCGCTGTCGTGGAACAGGGACCAATCCCACGAGCTCCTGCAAGCAATGTCCAGCAACGGCGTCCCAGGCGTTCCCCTGTCCACCTGCAACCGGTCGGAATTCTACTTCCTCGAGACCGGCCCGGATGACGGCCGTATCCTCAGGGAACTTCTAGTCAAGCACTTCGGGGTGTCTCAAGAGCACCTTGGCAAGTACCTGTACGAATACCGCGGATTCGATGCCATACAACATCTATTCCGTGTTGCCTCTGGACTGGACTCGATGATTCTTGGCGAGGACCAGATCATTGGGCAGGTCCGCCAGGCGTACCGGCTGGCCAGCGAACAGAGCGCCGTGCCTGGCCTGCTGGCGCGGTTGTTTCAACAGTCCTCCCGCGTTGGACGCAGGGTGCGCCGGGACAGCGGCATTGGACGCCATCCGCTGTCGGTGAGCCGGGCATGCGTGGACCTCGCCGGGCTGGTGGTCGGCGATATCAGCGGCAGTTGCGTGCTGGTAGTTGGTGCCGGAGAGGCGGGAGAGACCGCTGCCGAGGCGCTGAGTTACGCCGGCGCTCGGAACGTCACGGTGGTCAACCGTACGTACTCCCGCGCTGCGGAGCTGGCGGGCCGCCTCTCGGGTCGAGCGATGGCTTTCGATCAACTGCCCCAGGCGTTGGCTGGTTCGGACATTGTCATTGGGTGTACAGGCTCGCCCGGTTACGTTCTCCCGGCCAGCATGATCAGCGAAACGATGGCAGCCCGCCCCGAGCGGCCCCTGTTTCTAATTGACATCGCGGTTCCTCGCGACATCGACCCGGAGGCGGGTCGGCTTCGCAACGTTTCCCTCTGCGATATTGACGACCTGGAGTCGGTTTCGAACACCGGTCGTCGGGAGCGGGAGGCGGTGGCGGCCGAGGCCCTGGCCTCGGAGGAAGCGTGGCAATTCGAGCAGTGGCGGCGCGGACTGGAATCGCTGCCCCCGGTAATCGACCTTCGTCGCCGCGCGGAGGACTTGCGCAGGGCAGAGCTGAATCGCACTCTGAAGCGGCTCAACGGCAAGCTCACCGACGAAGAGCGAGCCTCGCTGGATGCTATGACCCGCGCCATCGTCAACAAGCTGCTGCATTCGCCTACTGTCTACCCTGAAGGACCAGGCCCCCTCCCAGGGACGTCAGGCAGCCGAGAACATCTTCGGCGTATCCACTCCTTTGGAAGGAAACTGATTCCGCTCGGCCTTTAGTCGGTATTCCGTCCCCACTTCCGCCCTGCCTTTCCTCACTAGTCCCCGGCCACCTCTGTATTTCTACGGATATTAGGGCCGCAATTCCATTGCGCTTGGTGCCAATTGCTATCATATTATGTCAACCACTTAATACCCTGCTGGGTTGGGTGAATGTTTCGTGACGAATCGCCGGAATGCTTGGCGAAAATCGATATCGAAAAGGGGGCAGCATGAAAGCAGTGGCAGTGTTGTATCCGGGAGGGCCAGCCGCAGCAGAGACTCCGGAACTGCTGGGATGCGCCGAAAACGCCCTTGGACTGCGCGATTGGCTTGAGGGACAGGGCCACGAACTGGTGGCCACAAGCGACGCAGGGGCCGGGCTGGACAGTCACCTTCCCACAGTGGATGTGCTGATTGCGACCCCCTTCTGGCCGGCCTACATCAGCCGTGAGCGCATCGAGAACGCGCCGAATCTCAAGCTGCTGCTCACCGCTGGTGTTGGATCCGATCACTTCGACCTCGCCGCCGCGGCCGAGCGGGGCATCACGGTGGCCGAGATCACCGGCAGCAATGTCGTCAGCGTAGCCGAGCATGTGGTGATGCAGATCCTGACGCTGGTCCGCAACTACATGCCCGCCTACCGGGAAGTTCTGGACGGTGGCTGGGACATTGGCAAGGTTGCGGCACCTTCCCACGACCTTGAGGACAAGCGGGTGGGCATCGTCGGCTTCGGCCGCATCGGCCAGAGAGTGGCAACGAGGCTGAAGGGCTTCGACGTTCAGTTGCGCTACTTCGACTATCGCCGCCTGCCGCACACCGAGGAGACCGTGCTCGGGGCCCGGTTCCAAGGGCTAAGGGCGCTGGTGGCTGAGAGCGACTTAGTCAGCATCAACATTCCCCTCACGCCGGCCACGCAGGGGATGTTCGACCGCGACCTGCTCTACAGCATGAAAAAGGGCGCCTACCTGGTGAACACCGCCCGAGGACGCATTGTTGACACCGACGCCCTGGTGGAGGTGATGGAGGCCGGACACCTCGCTGGCTACGCAGGCGACGTCTGGTACCCGCAACCCGCTCCCGCCGACCACCCTTGGCGCAACATGCCGAACCACGCAATGACGCCCCATGTCTCCGGGACCACACTGGAGGCACAGCGCCGGTACGCCAACGGCATACGCGAATGCCTGACCTCATTCATAGCAGGAGAGCCGATAGACCGCGACTACATCATCGTGGATGGTGGCCGCGTTGCCAGCCCCAGCTACAGCCCCGCCTATCAGTAAACGGCTGCCAAATCTGGAGGGTGGGCAGCCGTCGCCACCCACCGTCTCTCTTCAGGGCAGCGCCTGCGTCAACTGGGTGAGGACGGAGCGGGAACTATTGACCGTCAGCACAGGTAGCCCGCCGTCGCGAGAGCGCGACTGGGTCGCCACATAGCGACGGTCGACCTCAGCCACGTCCCTGGTTATGAGCATGGCGTCGTAGGTCGACGACCCCACCATATCGATGGCGACCCCGTCGTTGGTGGTGCTGGTGACGATAGCCGGCACCCTCAAGGATGCGGGTGAGGCGCTCTACGGCGGAGATGTCCCGCCCCAGGACAACGAGGCGTTTATTAATGCTCATTGGCTCGATTTCCGTAGATCAGGCTGTGCCGGAACAGGTTAGGGTCTCGCGGTCTGCATGGCAAGCCAGTCGAGGAGGAATTCGAGGAAGTCGGGAACGAATTCAGGATTGAGCACGGCGTATTCGTCTATGTTTCCGGTTACGGCCTCCTGGAACAGGTGGTTGGCGGGCCAGATGGTCGCGAGGGCGTGGCTGGGAATGCTGGAATCCGCGAAGGCCTCGGACATCGCTGTTGAGTTCTGGTCGGCGGGCACCTGGGTGTCGTGGGTACCGAAGAGGGCCAGGACCGGGACGTCGAGGGCGAGGATGTGCGGCCTCGGGTCGTATTCCACGAAAGACCGGAACCACGGGCTTTGGAGAGCCATCAACTGCCGGGCGACCATGCCATCCACATACTTCTCAGTATTGGCGATGGAGCCCTGCGCGGCTTCCGGCAATGCCTCCAATTGCTCCAGAACCAACGCCCGTGCCGATGATTCCACCGCATCCCAACCTTCCCTGGTAGCCACGGCCCGGAGCGCGAGCTGCTGATAGGCCTGGGCCTGCTCGACCAGCTTGGGGCCCGCGCCACCGACTTCCATGATCATCCTCTGCTGGGCACGCAGCAGTTCGTCGCCGCGGACGGCAGGAGATGCGAGGAGCCCCAGGTAGGCAATGCCATCCACCTGATTGGCCACGATTCCCGCGACGAGTCCGCCCTCGCTGTGGCCGACGAGACCGATGCTGTTGCGGTCTAAATCCTCGCGGGCCTCGAGCCACGCCACGGCCGCGGCTACGTCGCTGGCGCGGTCGTGGAGGGTGGCCTGCGGCCATTCGCCAGTGGAGCCGCCGATGCCCCGGTCGTCGAATCGCAGGACGGCGATTCCCTGGGCGGCAATCAGGTTGGCCAGAACCTCGAATACTTTGAAACCGTAAAAGCTGGTGTCCCGGTCCTGTCCGCCGCTGCCGCTGATGAGCACGACGGCGGGATGCGGAGCTGCGGAGTCGGGGAAAGTCAGGTCACCGGCAAGAACGATTTCTCCGTTTGAGAACGACACCTCCTCGCGGAGGTAGGCAGCTGATTCCTGTCCTGGTCCCGGACCAGATGCGGTCGGGCCCTCGGCGCGCTTGAGGCGGAAGGTCCCCTGGAGCCCGGCCTGCGTGAACTCCCCTTCGATTGCGTCCTCCCGCACCTCTCCATCCCATACCGCAATTCCGATGGGAGAATCCAGCTCAAAGTGCAGCCGACCTTCTTCGTAGGCTACACCCGCGAGCTCCAGACCAAACGCACCCTGGGAAGGGATGTCTATCGTCCCGTGTAGCACGCCACCGGACACCGCGAGGGACACTGATAACTCGAGTTGAGATTGGGCGACCAAAGTGTTGCCCGCCCAATCGCCCACGACCTGGGCGACGTAAGCGTGAGCGGCGGTGGGCTCCGGCGCGGCGGTTTCCGTGGGGGCCGCGGTGGTTGGGATAGCTGCGGGTTCGGGCGAAGGGGCCATCGCGGGCGTCCCGGTGGGCGTTTCCGCTGGCACAAGCGAGGGTGTTGGGGACGGCATGCCCACGGCCGTGCCATCCGGAGTGGCGGTGGAAGGGAGATGGGTCGGCTGATCTCCGGTGCAGGCAGCCGTCAGAGCCACAACCAGGCCCGCAAAGAGAATCGCCAGTTTCAGCGCCGCCACTCGAATTTGTGCCAAGATCGAACCCCCACTCTTTGACGAACCCCGATGCCTGCAGGTGTCCGGGCAGCATCAACAATGGCTTTCACCATTGCGCCCGCGAGTGCCACAACATATATTAGGCCAACGCGCCAATCTCGGGATAGGGGCCATCGCGATGCAAGGCTTTCCCAAGGACGAGTTCACCCGCTACGGCGGCCTGCGCATGCACGTGCGGAACTGGGGTGGTGAGGGCCGCCCGGTGGTCCTGCTGCACGGGTTGGCCTCCACCTGTCGCATCTGGGACCTGACGGCGCCGGTCCTGGCGCGGGACTTTTCGGTGATCGCCGTGGACCAGCGGGGCCACGGGGACAGCGGCAAGTCGGAGAGCGGCTACGACTTCGCCAGTGTGGGAAATGATGTTGCTGCGATGCTGGAGGGCCGCGGCATTGAGCGCCCAGTGCTGGTGGGCCACTCCTGGGGCGCCGACGTGGCCCTGGAGCTGGCCGTGGCCCACCCCGGACTATTGCAGGGCATCGTGTTCGTCGACGGCGGAACCATCGATGCCTCGGCCCGCTACGACACGCTGGACGATGCCCTCGTCCAGATGGCACCGCCAGACTTCCGGGGCGTCACCCCTGCCCAGTTCCTCGAGCGCGTGCGCTCCGGCGGCCAGTGGGGCACGCTGATAGGCCAGCATGGCCAGCCTGCCGAAGAAATCATTCTGGCCAACTTCGAGACGCTGGACGACGGCACGCTGCGGGCCAAGCTCTCCCGGGACAACCATCTGCGCATCATCGAAGCGCTGTGGGACCACCACCCCCGAGATCTATACCAGCGCGTGGCCTGCCCGGTGCTGATGATGCCCGCCCGCCAGCGAGAAAACCCGGACGCATACGAGCGCACCCTGGCACGTTCGGAGTCCATCGCGGCGGCAGAGAGCCTGCTGCCCAACAGCAAGGCAGTATGGCTGGAGGACAGCATCCACGATGTTCCCGTGCAGCGGCCCGAGTTGGTGGCAGAAACCATCCGCCAGCACATCCAGTCGGGATTTTTCGATCAATAGGACACCCAAGAATCCCTCTCCTGCCGGGAGCGGGCTGGAGTGAGCAAGTCATCACCTGGGAGCGGACATGACGACGGTCGACTACTCTGCGCTGGACGAAGTCAGCATCTCAATGAATGCCTTTTACCCCCGGAAGAACTGGTCGCAGGCACCTCCTGGGGCGAGCGATCACACTGTCAAGGTGGATGACGAAACCTCACTCTCATCTCGCTTCTTTCCGGCGACAGAATCCGCGCCGAACATACTCTTCTTCTACGGCAATGGTGAGACGGCCAACGACTACAACAACATAGCGCCGCTTTACAACCAGGTGGGCGTCAACTTCTTCGTTACCGACTACCGGGGCTACGGCCGTAGCGACGGTTGGCCGTCGTTTACCAGGATGCTGGCCGACTCCCACCTCGTGCTGGATTACGTCGCGGGGATGCTGTCTGACGGTGGTTTCAGCGGCGACCTGTTCATCATGGGCCGCTCTATGGGGCGACACTCGGCGTTCGAACTGGCCGCCAATCGGGGTGATCGACTGGCGGGCGTGATCATAGAGAGCGGACGCCCAATCCTCGGTAACTTCGTATATGGCCTTCCACCACAGCAGGGCCAGGAGTTGGAGGCCGCATACCTGGCCAAGGTCACGTCCATCAGCATCCCGTCGCTGGTCATTCACGGCGAACTGGACGAACTTGCCCCGGTGCAGCAGGCGATCGAGATGCACCATACCTTCCAGTCTGCAGATAAGCGCATCCTGACCATTCCCGGAGCAGGACACAACGACCTGCTATATGTCGGCATAAACGATTATTTTGTCGCCATCAAGGAATTCACGGGTGCGTAGGGGAGGCGCACGATGCCAAGGGTAGTGCGGGCCGGACTGATCCAGGCAGGTATCGGGCGGGACGCGCCCGATGACATCCAGGCCCTGCGGCAGCGCATGCTGGAGAAGCATGTCGCGCTTATCGAGGAGGCCGCCAACAAAGGCGTGGAAGTCCTGTGCCTGCAGGAACTGTTCACCAGCCCCTACTTCCCCGCCGAGCAAAACGACCGATGGCGTCAGTTGGCCGAGCCAGTGCCGGACGGCCCGACGGTGCGGCTGATGCAGGACCTGGCGCGGAAACACGGGATGGTCACGGTGGTGCCGGTGTTCGAAGAAGAAATAACTGGCTTGTTCTACAACACGGCAGCAGTCATCGACTCGGACGGGACGTACCTGGGAAAGTACCGCAAGAACCACCTCCCCCACGTCGCTCCGGGTTTCTGGGAGAAATTCTACTTCCGCCCCGGCAACCTGGGGTATCCGGTATTCGACACCACCCGCGGCAAGGTCGGCGTCTACATCTGCTACGACCGCCACTTCCCCGAAGGCGCGCGGCCCTGGGCCTGGGCGGAGCAGAGATCGTGTTCAACCCGTCGGCCACCGTCGCCGGGCTGTCGGAGTACCTGTGGGGGCTGGAACAGCCGGCCCACGCCGCAGCCAACGGCTACTTCCTTGGTGCCATCAACCGGGTGGGCGTGGAGCAGCCGTGGGAGATAGGCGAGTTCTACGGCAGCAGCTACTTCTGCAACCCCAAGGGACAGATCGTGGTACAGGGTTCGCGGGACCGCGACGAGGTGGTGGTCGGCGACCTTGATCTGGACGAAATCTCCGAAGTCAGAAACACTTGGCAGTTCTACCGTGACCGCCGCCCCGAAACCTATGGGGGGTTGACCGCGCCATGACGCAGACTCCGGACGTTCGCCTGCCCGCACATCTGGACCGCGACGAAGTGCCTGGGCCGTCTCGACCGCGTGCTCGATCCGGAGCTGGACGAGTCGGTCCTGTCGCTGGGGTTCGTGGAGAGCGTAGAAGGGGACGACGACGGCAACGTGGAGGTGTGCCTGAGGTTGCCCACCTACTGGTGCGCCGCCAACTTCTCCTACCTGATGGCATCCGATGTCCGCCGCGAACTGGCCAGTGTGGCAGGGGTGCAATCGGTTGCGGTCAGGCTGGGCGATCACTTCGTCGGCAGCGAGGTGCAGGAGGGCACGGGCTCCGGCAAGACCTTCGGAGAGGCTTTCCCCGAAGGCGGCCCCGACACCCTGGAGGAGACGCGGCAAATCTTTCTGCGGAAGGGATATTTCGGTCGTCAGCAACGGCTGCTGCAGGCCCTGAGGCGCGCCGGGCTGTCCTTCGGCGAGATTGCCGCGCTGCGGGTGGGCGACGCGGAATCACTCCCGGTTAATGAGCGTCTGATCGACCGGTACCTTGAGCGGCGCGAGGAACTGGGTCTGGACTGCTCGGAGACCGTGGCGCTCGTCGTCAACGTAAAGGGCGAGGCAATCCCGTCACAGGACCTGGAGACCTATTACGTTCGGGCGCGGACCACCCGGCTGGCCATGGAGGCCAGCGGTTCGCTCTGCTCTGCGATGCTGGAAGCCCGCAACTCGAACTGGACTTCTACGTAACAGCCCGACCCGGGGAATCGCGGCAAGGAGGAGAAACGCGATGTACTCAGTGAACGGCGAGGACATTTTCGTGGTGGACGGCCATATGCACTTCTGGGACGCTGGGCCGGATAACCACAAGAACGACTACGGGAATGCCTGGATCAAGTGCTTCTACGACTATCACTCGGCCCTGTCACCAGCCGACTACGTGTGGGACTTCGACAAGTACTGCAACTACGGCGAGGAAGCCCTGGTCAACGACATGTTCATCGATGGCTACGTGGACGTGGCAATCCTGAATTCCACCTACCTGTACGAGTTCTTCAAGACCGGCTTCAACACCCACCAGAAGAACAACGTGGTCAAGCAGAAACACCCCGACCGGTTCATGCTGTGCGGCTCGTATGACCCGCGCGATGAAGAGGCAGGGCTGGACAGGTTCCGCGAGATGATGGCCGGGTATCCCATCAGCGGCCTGAAGCTCTATACCGCCGAATGGCGCGGCGACTCCAAGGGCTGGAAGCTGAACGACCCGTGGTCGTACCGGTACCTCGAGCTGGCGCAGGAACTGGGCATCAAGAACGTGCACGTGCACAAGGGCCCAACTATCTATCCGCTGAGCCGCGACGCATTCGACGTCAACGACGTTGACTACGCCGCCACCGATTTCCCCGGACTGAACTTCATCGTTGAACACGTGGGGCTGCCCCGTCTCGACGACTTCTGCTGGATCGCCACCCAGGAGCCGAACGTATACGCCGGCACGTCGGTGGCAATGGCGTTCATCAACTCGAGGCCCAGGTACTTCGCCGAGATCATGGCGAACCTGCTCTTCTGGCTGGGCGAGGACCGAATCCTGTTCGGCAGCGACTACGCCATCTGGAGCCCCAAGTGGATCATCGACAAGTTCATGTCCTTCCAGTTCCCGGATGACATTAGCGAGGAATTCGGGATGGATCTGACCCCTGCAATCAGGCGGAAGATCATGGGCGAGAACGCAGCACGCCTTTACGGCATGGACATCGAAGCCCAGCGCACCAAGCTGGCAGGCGACGAAATTGCCGCCCGGCTGTCCTCCGCGACCTAGGCGCGATTCCCTTGGCATCGGCCTTTTGGGGCCGGTCAACAGGAACAAGAGGACTCGTATGGCAATTACGATTGACGAGATGCTGGACGAACTGAGCTTCGCCGGCGCAGAACTTGTGAATGGCAACGCCAACCACGGACCCATGGCGGCCGAGGCCTTGTTCGCTCTGGGTCGTGATGAAGAGGTGGCGCCGTGGATCGACGGGTACAGGGGCCGCCTGATATATCGCCCGTCGCCATCCCTTGCCATCCCGCCCGCAGAATGGCAAGAGTACCTCGGCGTGCGGGAGAGGCTGGGGGACTGGATACAGTTCTTCGAAAATGAGCTGTCGGATGCGGCGTGGCAGGACGTGGTGCGTCTGTGGGTTCCGCGGCTGGCTCCCGCCGTGATGGCGGTGGCCACGCACGGCCTCATCCGCACGGCCCATGCCGCCCGCAACCTCTCCGCCGGGGAAACGCCGCAGCGAAAGGCAGAACTGGCGCAGGGACTGGGCTACTGGGCCGCGAGGTACTACACCCTGCCGGGAGCACCGTTGGCATCCACTGCTGGCTACACCCCCAGGGCCGCCCTTGGGCAGGTGGAGCGCCTGCACGGCCCGGAGTTCGACGGATCGGGTCCGATCACGGAGCAGATCAAGGGGATGGAGGAACATCCGGAATTCGAACCGGTCATCGACCTGGCGGACCCCAGCGGAGATGTTTCGCTCTTCATCTCAGACCTCACCGAAACTTTTGCGGGAATCTACCTGGCCAGCACCAAGAACCTGATCGCATTCGTCCACACAGTGACAGCCCCCAGCGCGCTGCGGATGCTGGTGCCCTATCTCGACGAAAGCGACGCCCGATTGGCGGCTAGTTACGCCTGGCAGACCTGCGCCGCAGTCTACGCGTGGTACTCCACCGTGCCGGCTCAGGACAACGCGGGATTGGCGGCCCCACCGGAAGACCGCGATGAACTCATCGACCGGGCGGTGGTCGCCGGTGGCGCTCATTCGATAAAGTTCACCGAGGCCTGCCTGCGCGAGTACGCACTGAATCCCAACCCCGTCTACCTGTTGGCGGCCCGCGACGCAGCTGAGCGAGTCGGGCCGATCTAGCAGCCCGGGCCAGGCAATATTCGCATTTTGATGATATTTGCCGCTTGCCAAGCCTTGTGACGCCTCTGTATCTTGGAAACTACCCAAACCTCGCGGGAGCCCATAATCGTCATTCCCGCGCCCCATAGGTATTCGCGCGAGAGCGGGAATCGGGTGGCTCATGCCCCCTATTGTGCAGCGGAAATCGAGCACGATTGTCTTGAGGTAGTTTTTTTAGTATGCCTGTCGTTGCCCTCTGCCTCCGCATGGTTTCTGCTTCCCGAAGGTCTGTTGGGGTCGTCTGCCAATAGACCGGAAATACCGGGTGGGACAGAATGGGACAATATGGGACGGGAATCGCGATTTTTCGTGGATTTTGCGGATTTCCAGATAGGACGCAACGGGATTTTGGGACAAAATGGGACAGCAGTGGGAAATTCCTGTCCCAATTTCCCACGGGAACACCTTATTCCTCATTGTAGGTCCGCCCCCTTTGGACAGCCGTGCTGCATTTCCTGTATTGCCACGGAATCCGTCCCGCCAAATGCGCTGGCCAGCCGTATTTATCGCATTATGTTCCCGTGCTACAATCCGCCTCACATTTTGCTTGGACTCTTAGGCTGTGCTGGTGTCTGATGCTGCATAGTCCCCGGGCGCGACTATACGAGGTAGACGAGACCCTCGACGCCATCGAGGAGTGCTACCGGCACGGCTGGACCGACGGGCTGCCGGTGGTGCCTCCGACCCTGGAACGGGTCGACGCCATGCTCAAGGCTGTCGGGCTGGACGCGGAGCAGGTGCTTGGCGAGGTGCCGGTGCGCCGCCGGGCGCTGACCGCTGAGCAGGCCGCCGCCAACGCTGTGATGGCAGGCTGCCTGCCCGAGTACTTCCCGGTTGTGCTGGCGACCATGGACGCCATGTTCCAGCACGACCCCAACTGCATCCACGAGGCCTCGGCCGCCACCAACTCGCCCGGGATACTTATCGTGGTCAACGGCCCCATCCGCGAGGAAATCGGCCTCAACTGCACCGGCAATCTGTTCAGCCCCGGACACCGGGCCAACGCCACCATCGGACGCGCCATCCGGCTGATCCTGATCAACGTGTTCGAGCAGCGCCCCAACGTGCTCGACCGGGGCTGCATGGGTTCGCTGACGAAGTTCGGCGTTTGCATTGGTGAGGACGAAGAGAACAGCCCCTGGGAGCCGTTCCACGTCTCCCGCGGCTTCGACGCCAAACAGTCAACGGTCACGGTGGCCACGATTCAGGACCCGGAGATGCTGGGCAACCGTTACGGCGTCACTGCGGAGAGCCTGATGGACGCCACCGCCGATGCCATGGCCAGCCACGGGCTGGGAATTTACCTCAACGACGCCCCCTGGTTCTGGGTGGTCGGCCACTGGCACGCCGAAATGCTCGGCCGCCAAGGCTGGAGCCGCCGCCAGATTCAGGAATACGTCTACGAAAACGCCTGGCGCACCAGGGCGCAGCTGAAGCGGCTGGGTGCCGTCAACGGCGCCATCCAGGACGGAGACGAGGACATGCGGGTGCCCGCTGCGCCCTCGCCGGAGGGAATCCTCATACTGAAGGGCGGCGGCGACAGCGGCATTTACAGCGAGCTGCTGATGAATTACCACGGCCTTCCGGCCATCACGGTGCCCATACGCGACTCCTGGGAGGATTTCCGGGCAGAGGGACACTAGCTTCGCCCCAGGGGCATTCCCAAAAGGGTCTCGGACACTCGCAAGGAGATGAGGAAGTGACTACGGCAACGGTGCACAAACTGCAGTTGGTGGACCCCACAGGAGCCGACCCCGGCCCCAATCCGCTCACGCTCGCTGCCCGGCCCGCCGACATTCGCGGCAAGAGACTGGCGCTCCTGGACAACTCCAAGGCCAACTCGGACATCATTCTGCGCGCCATCAGCGACATCCTGAATGACGAGTTCGAATTCGCCGAGATCAACTACTTCAAGAAGCACAGCTCGTCTCTCCCACCTAAGCCGGAGATCATAGAGGAGCTGCACCGCCACGCCGACCCTGATCATCACCGGCATTGGCGATTGAGGGGGTTGCTCGTCGGGCAGTTTGCACGACGGAATATCCCTGGAGCGGATGGGCTTCCCGACCGCCACCATCATCACCCACGTATTCGAGACCACGGCCAAGGCCTACACACGCCTGATGGGCGTGCCGGGCTTCCCTTACCTCGCCTGCCCGCACCCGATAACCAACGTGGGGGCCGAAGGACTTGAAGAGCGGGCCAGGGAGATGGCTCCCGGGGTTGCCAGGCTGCTGCAGCAAGGCACTCTGGATTGACCTGCAGCCCGCAATAGCCCACGGGCAGGAGATCATCTCTCCGGGAACAAAATTGCGTGATTGCGGCTGGGCGTTTGACCAGCCGCTCTCCATTGGCGAGGAGCGACCATGACTACGGAACGCGGAAACCGTTTGATCAACAAGGTTGCGATAGTAACCGGAGCCGGCGCCACCGGCAGCGGAGACTTCGTCGGAATTGGTCAGGCCATATCCATATTGTTCGCCCGACAGGGCGCCAAGGTACTATTGGTAGATCGAGAGGAAAGGAACGCAGAGACCACCCTGGCAATGATCCGCGAGGAAGGTGGAGAGGCGTCCATCTTTGCTGGCGACGTTACCAGCGACGATGACATGCGCGAGATGGCCGAGAGCGCAAAATCCAGGTATGGCAACATCAACGTCCTGATCAACAACGTCGGCATCAGTGGCCCTGGCTCCGTGACCGACCTGGACGTTGATTTCTGGGACACGGTGATGGATGTCAATCTCAAGAGCGTCATGCTTTGCAGCCGGTACTCCATCCCGCAAATGATTGAGTCGGGCGGCGGCTCCATCGTGAACCTGTCATCCATCGTGGGCTTGCGCGCCGGCGGTGGTCGCCCCAGCCATCCCTATGCCGCGTCCAAGGGGGAGGCATCCTCGGCCTCAGCAACTCCATGGCGGTGCATTACGGGCGAGACAACGTGCGGGTCAACTGCATCGCCCCTGGTCATGTGCATAGTCCCATGGTGGCACGCCACTCCTCGCAGGAGATGCTGGAACTGCGCCGCCGGGCCGGACCGTTGGGAATCGAAGGCACGCCGTGGGACGTAGCCTACGCCGCACTGTTCCTGGCCTCCGACGAGGCCCGCTGGGTCTCCGGCGTGACGCTGCCGGTGGACGCGGGTCTACTGGCCGCCACGCCGCTGGCCATGTTCCCCCACCTGCGCGACCCTGAGTAGACTCTTGGCCGCATAATGAGTCGACAAGAATGCCCCGGCCTTTGATGGCCGGGGCATTCGGTCCCCTGATGAGCCGTCGAAACGTCCGCTATCCCTGGTGGTAGGGGCCGCGAAGTACCTGCCCTGGCAGCGCTCCGGTGTGCTCGCCATTCTCCAGCAGCACCTCGCCGTTGACGATCACGTAGTCGATACCGCTGGCGGGCTGCTTCACGTGCATCTCGCCGCCAGGGAACTCGTACATCGGCTCCCGGGGCTTCATGCCGATGGTATCGGGGTCGAAGATGGTGATGTCGGCGGCCTTGCCTGCCTGGATGAAGCCGCGGTCGTGGAGGTCGTGCATCAGCGCCGTCTTGCCGGTCATCCGGTAAACCGCGTCCTCCAGGGTCAGCACCTGCTCTTCCCGCACCCAATGGCTCAGGAGATAGGTGCTGTAGGTGGTGCGGTCGCCCTTGTCGGGGCGGGCGCCGCCGTCAGTGGTGCCGATGACGGTGTAGGGCGAACCCAGAATCTCCCGCTGCGACGTGGGGTCGCTGTTCCGGTCGATAACCTGGAAGCTGGTGCGGAGGTCGTCGTCGAGGACCAGGTCGAGGAAGGCGTCCATGATTCCCTTCCCCTGCTCGGTGGCCACTTCCTCGACACTCATCCCACTGTACCGGCGGTTGCGCTCCTCGTGGGCCATGTAGACCTGCACCAGGTCCAGCGGCGGTTGAAGCTCATGGTGCGGGTGCCCCGGTTCATGCGGTACCGGTGCTCGCCCTCGGTCTCCACGCCCTCGATGCTCAGGGCGCGGCGAATCTCCGGGTCGCGGAAGGAGCGGATCCGCTCCTCCACCGGCAGGGCCATCACCGAGTCCCACGTTGTCATGCCCTGGAATACGGTGGTGGGGCTGATCATGTCCTCGTCTTCCAGCCCGCCCAAGCCGGCGCGGAGGTCGAAGATCGGACCCGCCGTGGCGGACAGGCAGGAGGCATAGGCCCTGGTGCCGGACCGGAAGGCATCCTCCACCATCTGGAGGTGCTCCTTTCCATTCGTCGGGCTTGCTCAGTTCCTGGGCCAGCAGATTGTAGATGGCGGGGCGTCCCGTGCGGCGGGACAGTTCTTGGGCTATACCGGCAGGCGTTGTGTATCCGCCCGCGGCACCACCGCTGACCTGGAAAACGCCAGTGCCCAACTCGCCGAGGACATCGCCCACCGCGAAACGCTCAGCGTCTGAGGCCACCGATGACGGCACCCGGACACCGAAAATCTCCTCGCCCTGGTCGGCGAAGTTGCCGACGCTGAACCCCAGGGCCCCGGCAAGTATGCCCTTGCGGACCTCCGCCTTCATTGCCTCGATTTCTTCGGGGGTGGCCTCCCGCTCCTGGGCGGCCTGGCCCATCACGTAACGACGCACGCCGGAGTGTCCCACGAAAGCGCCGACGTTGATGCCCCGGCGGCGACCGATGGCGTCCAGGTACTCCGGGATGGACTCCCAGGAGAAGTCAACGCCTGCCCGCTGGGCACTCAGAGGGATTCCTTCCATCTTGTCGAACATATCCAGATACCACTCGCCGTCTCCGGGACGGACCGGCGCGATTACTGCGCCGCACTGGCCGACGATGATGGAGGTGTTGCCGTTCAGGGATGTGGAGTTGACGATGGGGTCCCACATGCACTGGGAGTCGAAGTGGGTGTGGTGGTCAATGAAGCCGGGCGCGACCACGCGGCCCTCGGCATCGATAACGCGGGTGGCGGAGTCGTTGAACCGGCCCACCCCGACAATCTTGCCTTTGCTCACCGCAACGTCTGCGCGAAACTCCGGCCCACCTGAACCATCGACCACCCGGCCGTTCTTGATCAACAAATCGAATGCCATCGCTCATCTCTCCTATTCAGTCCGAATTCCAGAGTGAGTCGTCTTGGACTCTACGATAGCAATGAAACTCTGTCAAATAGTTTTACTCAAATCAACAAACAATTAGAGTCGGACTCCGCTTACGGTCCAATATAATCAGCATCGTTACGAAAACTAGCGAGGGTAAAGCATGTCAACTGACGCATCAGGCAAACTGGCCGAAATGGTCGGGGAACTTCAGAACAGGGTGCAGGCACTGGAGGACGCCAACGAGATCCGCAATCTGAAGGCCGAGTACGCCGCGGCCTGCGACGACAACTACGATCCGGACCGCATCGCGGCCCTGTTCATCGAGGACGCTACGTGGGAGAGCCAGGGCCTGGGCCGGTTCGAGGGTCGGGAGGCCATCCGTGAGTTCTTTCGTGGCATCTCAAGCCATTTCGTCTTCGCCCTGCACTACGGCCTGAACCCCAGCATCGAGGTTTCCGGCGACACCGCTCGCGCCCGGTGGTACCTGTTCATGCCCTGCACCATCGGCGAGACTGGCCAAGCCATGTGGAGGGCAGGAATCGACGACGAGGAATACGTCCGCGTCGAAGGCAAGTGGATGTTCAAGAGCAAGAAGTCGGCTCCGATCTTCAGCACCACCTACGAGGAGGGCTGGGCCAAGCAGCGGTTCGTCTAGGAGTCGGTGCTGGTCAGCTGCGCCGCCGTCCTCCCGCCCAGCATCGTTCCAGGCCTGTCGGGGTAGGCGAGGCCGGCGATGACGCCCAGGCCGGTCAGCAGGGATAGCGCGATGAGGCCCGTCTGGATCGAGCCAGTCAGTTCTGCGACAACGCCCACCAGCATTGGCCCCATGGCGAACCCGACGCCCATGAAGGTCAGGATCAGGCCGGTCAGCACGGCCACCTCCCGGGGCAGGACTCCGGGGAACTCGAAGGGCAGCACCTGTATCGCAGGCGTCGCCACCCAGACCAAGCCCAGTCCGGTGATGAACACCATCAGCATTGGCGGCGCCTCAGAGATGGTTATGACCACTCCGAACACAGCATTCAGCAGTGCCGGCACCACTAGGAGCACCTTTCGGCTGTGCATCTTGGTCAGCAGCCAGCCGCCCAGGAACCCGGACGGTATCAGGGCGTAGTACAGGAACCCCAGCAACGGGCCGCCCAGGGTCAGGGCCACGTTGCGCTCCTCCACCCACAGCGTCGGCAGGAAGGTGACCATCCCGGTCCAGTGGACGCCAGGAACAGCATCACCACGGCAATCAGCCAGCCCTGCGGATAGCGCCGCAGGGCCAGCCAGGGCGACTGCCCCTCATCGTCCTCGGTCTGCGATGGCGGCTCCGGCGGGGCGTGCTCCTCACGGGCCACAAGCTGCCACGCCAGGATCTGCGCACAAAAGAATCCACCCAGGACCGCATAGGCAATGCGCCAGCTTTCCAAACCCTCGATCAGCAGCGGGCTGAGGCTGACGGCGAGGGCCAGGATCACGCTGTGCTGCGACAGTCCGAAAGACTGGATCAGGGCGTACTGGTGCGGGGCGCACCACTGCCGAAGCAGCAGGGCGCGGGCGGGCGTGTTCACTGTGTGGGAGAGAATGAAGCAGAACCGCCCCAGCAGCAGCACCCAGAACCCGGGGGCCAGCGCCTGCACGAACAGGAACGGCGCTCCCAGCAGCAGCGAGACCAGCGCCAACGGCACAGGCCGGAAGCGGGAGAACCATGCCCCGAACGGCAGCGACAGTCCGGCAGCCGTTATCCACCAGACCGCCTGCAGCAGCCCTGCTTGCAGCGCGGTAATGCCCAGATCCTCCCGGATGAACGGCAGGAACAGCCCGAAGGTGTAGGAGACCAGGATGACGCTGCTCTGCTGGGCGCGAAACAGCAGGATAACTGCCCAGCCTCGAGGCGGCGTCCGTTCCAGCATCTCACTCACCGCAGAGAGTGCGGAGAACACAGAGGTTCATTCGACTCTTTTCCCACGCCTCTGTGTTCTCCGCGGATTTCCCTACTCCTGCAGGAAGGACTTGATGATGCCGTAGCTCTCGTCGGGCATTTCCTCGGGGATGTAGTGGCCGCAGGGGAGGGACTGGCCGCGCACGTTGGTGGCGTACTCGTTCCAGACAGCCAGCACGTCCTGCGTCCGTCCCACGTAGCCCGTGGAGCTCCAGAGGGCGAACATCGGGCATGTGATCTTGTTATCGAAATCGGCATCGTCGTGCACCAGGTCGATGCTGGCGCCGGCCCGGTAGTCCTCGCAGGTGGCGTGGATGGTGCCCGGGTCGCTGAAGCACCGGGCGTACTCGTCCACCACCTCGGGCGGGAAGGCGCCCTCAGCGTCGGGGTTACGGCGGAAGGAGCGGCGCAGGAAGTAGTCCGGGTCGGCGCCGATGACCCGCTCCGGGAAGTCGTAGGGCTGGATCAGGAAGAACCAGTGGTAGGTGTTGGTCGCCATCTCCTTGTTCACGATCTGGAACATCCTGCGCGTGGGGATGATGTCCAGCACCATCAGGCGTTCCACCCGCTCCTGGTGGTCCTTGGTCAGCCGGTGCGAGACCCGGGCGCCGCGGTCGTGTCCCACCAGCTTGAACCTGTCGAAGCCCAGGTGCGCCATGACGTCCACCTGGTCCTGGGCCATGGCCCGCTTGGAGTAGTTGAGGTGCTCGGGGTCGCCGTGAACCTTGCTGCTGTCGCCGTAGCCGCGCAGGTCCGGCACCACCACGGTGAAGTCCTCGGCCAGCCTGGGGGCGATCTTGTGCCACATCATGTGGGACTGCGGATAGCCGTGGAGCAGCAGCAGCGGCGGGCCGTCCCCGCCCTTGACCAGGTTGATGGTTGCGCCGCCGCTGGTGTCGATCTGCAGCGTTTCAAATCCTTCGTAGAACGCCATGATTCACTCCCTGCACTGGCAAAACTCAGTAACTGTCTTGCCGGTGTTCCCTCAAAAATTCCGGATTTCCCGATATACTACATCCCTGTGCCAGCGATTGCACTCGCCCCGTTCAGCAGGCGAGACTAACTGCGACAGCAAGAAATGCCGAGGGCACGCCAATGCGTGCACCAGTTTTCGTTGTTGCGATATTCGCGCTTTTGCTACCAGTCGACGCCTGCCGGGGACGCTGGACCGGCTGGCCCCGGTGGTGAGCCCGGTCAGGCAGTATCTGTCGGCCCCGCCGGACCCGCCGGCTCGGACGCCACCATAGACACTGAAGACCTCAAGGCGCTGCTGGCAGAGTTCGAGTAGGGGTTGGTTCACGCCAGGGCGCCGGCTCGGAAAGGCTCGACAACACCATCCACGCGATAATTGAGGCCAGTCGGAACACCGCCTCCAAGGAAAGACTCACTCGCCGGGACAGGTATATTCAGCCCGTTTTCGCCACCATCGAGGCAGGCTCGGACGACCCGGAAACGGTGCGGACACTGGAACTGATGCAGGGGATAGTCGTTCTGACCAGCATCATGAACGCCTTGGCGGAGGCGCGGATCAACCGGGACAGGGCCAGACCGGCGGGGCAATGCCATCGGGGGCCGTGATCGCCGTCGCCCATACAGCGATTGTTGCTGTCGTTATTGAGGGTTCTCTGCTCAGCGAAGAATTATCGGCCAACGAGGCTGAGGCCTTCGACGCCACCGGCACGCTGCCTCTGGGCCGAGGGGTCTACACGTTGGAGGGCGCGGACTCAGGCCGGGTGGCCGTGGCGCCGGTGGTGATTGCCGCTGATAACTGACCGCTGCCGAAGGGGCCCCACCCAACTGAGGTCACTGATTGGGGCGGGCAGGGCCATCGCATCCGGCTCCGAGGTCCTCTTGATGGGAAAATTCTGTCCCATGGCTGTCCCATTTTGTCCCATCCTGTCCCATTGTCTCCTGCCCTCACTCTCCACCCTGCCTGACGGACTCACCTTCTTCCAAAATGACCGTGAACGGTGAGGCAAGCAACAGTCTCAAATAACAAGTTTTGGATAT
>CASHTH010003106.1:0-20448 GCA_030341885.1 Geodia barretti
CAGAAGGTGCGCACCGCCGAAGGCGACGAACGGGTCGACTACAACGCGGCGCTGCTCTACGAGGGTGGCGAGATCGTGCAGACCTACCGCAAGTTGCATCTGGTGCCGTTCACCGAGCGCTACCCGGAATGGGGTCCTCGCTTCCTCCATGACCTGCTGGAGGACTTCGAGACCCACTTCTGGGAGCGGGGCGACGAGTGGACGGTGTTCGATGCCGGCGGGGTGCGCTTCTCGACGCCGATCTGCTTCGAGGACACCTTCGGCTATTTGAACCGGGAATTCGTGAATCGCGGGGCACAGGTGATCGTCAACATGACCAACGATGCGTGGTCGAAGTCCGTACCCGCGGAGATGCAGCACTTCGCGATGGCCGTGTTTCGTGCCACCGAGAACCGCAGGAGCGTGGTGCGGGCCGCCAACAGCGGCATCACCGCCATCGTCGAGCCGTCGGGCCGCATCACCGCTATGCTGGAGCCGTTCGTCGAGGGCACCCTGGTCGGTGACGTGCCGGTCTTCGATGAGGCGCGGACGCTCTATTCCCGCGCCGGCGACTGGTTGGGCGTGGCGCTGACGGCAGCGGCGTTCCTGCTGATCGCAGGCGCGCTGCTGTGGCGGCCGCTCCGGAAGCGTTGACAGAGGCCTGCATGGCGGGATGATGATCGACCCGTGACCCGTGACAAGATCCTGATCGTCGACGACGAAGCCACCAACGTCGAGATTTTCGACCTGATGCTGTCGAAGCTCGGCTTCCATACGGAGACCGCCTCCGACGGCGTAGAAGCGCTGGACAGGCTGCGCAGCTTTCGACCCGCGCTGATGCTGCTGGACAACATGATGCCGCGGATGACCGGCTGGGAGGTGACGCGGAGCATCAAGCACGGTGACGAGCTCGCCGATTACCGCGACGTATCGATCATCATGTTTTCGGCGGCCGACGACGTCGAAGACAAGGTACAGGGGCTGGAGTTGGGCGTGGACGACTACATCACCAAGCCGTTCAACTTCACCGAGGTGTTGGCTCGCATCCGGGCGGTCCTGCACCGGCGCCATCTGCAGGAACAGGTGACGCGCCGAGAGCATCGGATCGGCGTCATCGAGTCGCTGAACGAGTCGCTGATTTTCTTCTCCCAGCATGTGCGGCGGCCGCTCGAGCGGCAGTTGCAGACATTGGACGAGGCCGGGGCGGGAGATGTCGACACCGTGGCGCTCGGAAGGTTCGCGAACCGCGTCAAGGACGACGCGCGGGCCATCCTGGCCAAGCTCGACGCCTTGGAGCAGGAGATCGGCGATTTGCAGCGGCAAGGGGATGAGCTCAAGGCGGGTGACCTCTCTCTCGAGGAGCTCCACCGGCCGCTGGCCGGTATCGCGTCGGCCGGCGTGGCCGGCTCCTGACCGTGCTCGGCCGCAAGAGACCCGAGCGGTTCGCGGCGGAGAGCCACGCTCGACCACGCTGGCACCGGAAACCCATTTGAAGGGACTCCTGAGGTTCGACAGCGCACTGCAGATCAACGGCAGGTTCGACGGAGAGATCCGCTCGGCAGGCCGGCTCATGATCGGTGAGGGCGCGTTGGTGTGTGCCACGATCGAGGTCGGATCCGCGGTGATAGGCGGCACCGTGCGCGGCGATATCAAGGCGATCGACAGCGTCGAGATGCTGGCCACCGCGCGCGTGTTCGGCGACATGGGCACGGCCCGGCTGATCGTGGCAGATGGCGCCGTCTTCGAAGGCGAGCTGGAGATGAGCGGCTCTCCGCAGGAGCGGGACGGGTCGGCGGCACCCGTGGAGCGGTGAAGGGCGCCAGCCGCCGCACGAGCTTGACACTTCGAGCTGCGGGCGAGTAACTTTCCGGCGAGCACTAACTCACTCCTTCCCAGCGCCATGTACCAGGTACGGGCCCGCGGGAGCCCTCTTCAAGACAGGTACCGGCCGGAACGGCCGCGCCGATTCCACGGGGAAGTCCCGGGGAGCATCATGCCGGAAAAAAGCACAAACAGACGTCCACGATCGCGAAAGAAGCTCAGGATCGAAGTCAAGGACGGCTTCGACGGGGTCGATGGCACCGCGGCTCAGCAGACTGCCGTCGCGCAGGCGGAACAGGCGGATGAGAAACAGAGGCTCGCCTCGGGTAGCGACGGGGTCGACGGGATGCCTGCCAACACCCCCGGCGGCGACGTCGCGCCGCGCGAGAAGCTCCTGATCAGCGATCTCGCCGGCAAGGACATCGGGAACTTCGCGCCCAGGCGGCCGCGATCGGGTTGAATTCCGAGAACTGGTCGGGAAAGCGGATCTCATCTTCGGCATCCTCAAGGAGCACACGCACGCCAACGGCGGCGTGATCTACGCCCATGGCGTATTGGAGATACTCCCGGACGGATACGGCTTTCTGCGGTCACCCAACTACAGCTACCTGCCAGGACCGGAAGACATCTACGTGTCGCCATCGCAGATCCGACGGTTCAACCTCAGGACCCGGCGACACGGTCGACGGACAGATTCGCCCGCCCAAGGACGGCGAGCGTTTCTTTGCCATGCTAAAGGTGGAAACGGTCAACGACAATCCGCCGATCGTCGCGCAGAACCGCGTGCCGTTCGACCATCTCACGCCGCTCTACCCCGACGAACGCCTGAATCTGGAGACCGCCGACGGCAACCTGGAAACGCGGATGATGAACCTGTTCTGCCCTCTGGGTAAGGGGCAGCGCGGGCTGATCGTGTCGCCGCCGCGCGCCGGCAAGACCATGCTGCTGCAGCGGGTCGCCAACGCCATAACGGAGAACCATCCCGAGGTCTTTCTCATCGTGCTGCTGATCGACGAGCGTCCCGAAGAGGTCACGGACATGCAGCGCAATGTCAGGGGAGAGGTGGTCTCCTCCACGTTCGACGAGCAGGCTACGCGGCACGTGCAGGTGGCGGAGATGGTGATCGAAAAAGCGCGACGTCTGGTCGAGCACAGGCGCGACGTGGTGATTCTCCTGGACTCGATCACCCGTCTGGCGCGGGCATACAACCAGACTGTGCCGACCTCGGGAAAGATCCTGTCCGGCGGCGTCGACTCGAACGCGCTGCACAAGCCGAAGCGCTTTTTCGGCGCGGCACGCAATGTCGAGCACGGCGGCAGCCTGACCATCGTCGCTACCGGCCTGATCGAGACCGGCAGCCGCATGGACGAAGTCATCTTCGAGGAGTTCAAAGGGCACCGGCAACATGGAGGTGCGCCTGGACCGCAAGATCGCCGACCGCAGGATCTATCCGGCGATCAACCTCAAGCAGACCGCCACCCGCAAGGAAGAGTTGCTGTTGAGCGATCAGGAGCTGGCCAAGCTGTGGATCCTGCGCAAGGCGCTCGGCCCCATGGACGAACTGCAGACCGCCGAGTTTCTGATCGAAAAGATGCGCAAGACCAAGACCAACGATGCCTTCCTGCGCTCGATGAACACCACGGCGGTCGGCGACTGACGCTTCGCAGCTTGGGGGAGCCGCGCAGCGGCGGGACTCCCGCATTCGCGCTCGACCGCGTCACGCTGCGCAATGCGGCCCCGATCCTGAATGGCGTGAGCTGGTCGGCGGAGCTTGGTCAGCGCTGGGCGGTTCTGGGTCCCAACGGTTGCGGCAAGAGCACGCTGCTGCGCCTGCTGGCAGGCCGCGCGCATCCCTCGTCGGGCACCGTCGATCTGTTGGGGCACCGGGTCGGACGGGTCGATCTGGGCCCGCTGCGGCGTGCGATCGCCTGGGTTCACGCCGACTTGCTGCAGTGGATCCCCCGTTTCCAGACTGTCCTGGAAACCGTGGTCGCCGGGATGCGCGGCACCTTTGTGGTGTACGACCGAATCGCGCCACCCGAGGCAGGCTTGGCCAGGGAAGAACTGCACGCGGTGGCGATGTGGCCGTTGCGCGACCGTCGATTCGTCACGCTGTCCACCGGCGAGCGGCAACGCACGCTCATCGCACGCGCGTTCGCCGCGCGCCCGGCGTTGGTGCTGCTGGACGAGCCGTGCGCGGGCCTGGACCCGCGGGCGCGTGAGGAGTTCCTGACCGCGCTGCGAGCGGCCGTCGATCGCTCGTCCGCCACGGTCGTCTACGTCACGCACAGCATCGAGGAGCTGGACGGGTCCTATGACGGAGTCATGCTGATGAAGGCGGGGTGCCTGCGCAGGAGCGGGGCCGCCGGCGACCCAGCTCACCGAGGCGAATCTGTCACGGCTGTTCGGCGTGCCGTGCTCGGTGATCGCCGGCGGCGGCCGCTACTGGCTGCATGTCGGCCTAGCAGAACGATCAGCGCAATGATCAGGGCGACGGGCAGGTAATCGCCGAACGCGACATACGGCGTCATGGCCGGCGTGGCCGGCAGGTACAGCGTGACCAGGGCGGCGTCCGCCGTGAACGGCGGCAGCACCGATCCGGGCATCGGCCGGCCGTACACGTCCAGGGCTGCGGTAATGCCGCCGTTGGTCGCACGCAGCAACGGCCGCGCGGTCTCCACCGATCGGAAGCGCGCCGCCACCAGGTGCTGGGTCTCCGACGACACGGTCTGTGACCAGGAGTCGTTGGTGAGATTGACCAGCAGCTCCGCGCCCGCGCGGACGAAGCGCCGGTTCAGCGCAGGGAAGGCGTCCTCGAAACAGATCGGCGTGGACAGGCGCACGCTGCGGCCGTCGGAAGTGGCGAGCGTGAACACCGTCGGGTCGTCGCCGGCCACCCAGCCGGCGCCGATGCCCCACCATCGAACGATAGAACCGGCGTACGAAGTCGACCTCCCAGAACGGCACCGCCTCCGCGAACGGCACGAGTTGCTGCTTGCGGTAGTGGTCGAACCCGTTCGCTCCTGGGCTGATCAGGAAGGAGGCGTTGCTGTACTCGAAGGCAGCGGGATCGACTTCGTATGGGGCGCCGGTGATCAGGTGAGCATTCAGTGCGCGCAGAAACGGCGCCAGAGGATCGCCGTCCGGGATGAGATCATAGTACTCGGCGTCGGAGTGGCCGACCGGTTGGTAGACCAGGGCTGTCTCGCTCCAGACGACCAGGTCGGGATCGCCCTCGTCGAGCACCCGGCGCGTAAGCCGCATCAGGGTGCGGAGGCTGTCGCTGATGGCTTGGTGACGTGCAATGGGGTCTGCCTCGGGCCATGGATCGTGGTGGTGCTGTATCAGTGCCACGTCGATCCGCGTGGCCGGTCCTGATACAGGCGCCCGAGCCTCCGCCGTGCCGAGCCGCAGGAACCCGTAGCCCAGCGCGCCGATCGCCAGCGCCGCGACCATGAGGTAGGCGCCTACCGGCTGCCGCCGCCACGGCCGCTGCACACCCTCGGCGACCGCGGCGTTGACCAGCGCCATCAGCAGCGACAGCCCCCACACACCGGTCAGCGCGGTGAACTGGATCAGGGGGGTGACCGTGTTCACCGGATAGGCGGCCAGCCCCCAGGGAAAGCCCAGGAAGCCGCCGGACTTCAGGAACTCGTAGACCGTCCAGGCGGCGGCCACGGCGTACGGGCGCAGCCGGCCGGCGGCGACGGCCACGCCGCGCAGCACCGGTCCCAGCAGCGCTCCGAAACAGCGCGTAGCCAAGTACGGGGCCGCCCAGCGTCCAGATCGCGAACTCCTGGAAGTGCAGCAGCCAGTAGTACGACAGCGGTGTGGCGACCACCATGAACAGCACGGCGGCGATCGCCGCCTGCGCGTAGGAGCGGCTGCGATAGATCGACAGCAGCAGCGGCGCGAAGGCGAACGGCCCGAGCAGCGGGTTGCCCAGCGGCGCCAGCTCGTTCGGGAGGGCCAGCGGCACGGCGATCGCCGACACGGCCGCCGGTCCGTACCGATGGAACCACACGCCGACGATAGTAGCTCGCGCTCGCGGCTCGTTCGCGCTAAAGCTGCGGCCGATGTTCGCCGACATGCAGCGCAAGTGGGACGATCTGTGTACGCAATGCGGGCAGTGCTGCTACCGGCGCGACCGGGTGCAGGGCGAACTGGTCATCGACCGCGAATCGCCCTGCCGGTTCCTGGACGTGTCGACGCAGATGTGCACGGTCTACGAGTCACGGCTGTCGACATGCTCGAACTGCAAGCGCCTGACCATCTTCCATGCGCTGTTTTCCCGCTACCTGCCGGATGACTGCGGTTACGTGGAAGCGTTCAGGATATGGCGAAGACCACCCAGCGGCCGTCAGCGTCCCGCAGATCGAAGCTCTGCCCCGAGCGGGATCGACGGCAGCGCCTCCTGATACCGGTCCTCGAAGCTGACTTCGGCGCGGTACACGCGCTCGTCACCGGAGCCCAGCGGCTCCACCGATCCTACCGTGATGATGTCGCCGGCTCGCAGGCCGCGGTACGGGGTGCTGCCGAAGTATCGGTCAGCATAGCTCGCAGCGACTCCCGCGTCACCGACGCGCCGTCCGCGAGCAGCACCTGGCTGTCGACCGCGGCCAGCACGCCGTCGGTGTCCTTCTCCAGGAACCGGTCGGCGCCTTCCAGCAACGCTTGCGCAACCGCCATCCGCTCCGCCCATGTCCCGCTTACGCGTGGCAGCGGCGCGCATCCGCTGTTCGGCGGCCGTGGCCGACTCCATGGGAGCGGGGGACCAGCTCGCAGGGAGCTGCTGTGCGTCCGAGAACAGGATCGCCGAGATCAGCCAGGAGTTCCCTGCGGGGCGCAGCACGAACCGCTGATCCGTGCCCCAGAAAGGCACGTCGGCCGAAAGGTCCAGGCGGGCGTCCATGCTTACCTGGAAGGCGTCGGCCAGGGCGCCGGCCCCCATATCGTACGGTTGCGCCATCACGCTGTCGGTGTCGTAGATCTGGGCCAGCGAGATGCCGGCCAGCGATCGCCGCTGGAACAGCGCGTCCAGTGCCGCATGCGCCTGTGCGCGCGTCACGTTCATTCCCGCCACGTACACCGATCCGTCCAGCATGGACACGATCGCGTCGGCATCGTGCGCCAGGAACGCGCTGGCCAGGCGGAGGAGCTGCGATACCACCAGACTGGAGGTCCAGGCCGTGGTGTCCGCGGGTTCCGCAGGCGCCGGCAGCTCGGGCGGCGTGATATCCCGTGGCTGCGGGTCCACGATGGCTGCCGGATCGAGATCGGGATGCAGGCGCAAAGCGAGCGCAATCATGCCGTCGGCCAGATCGTCCTTGCCGACCTCCCGGTACTGGAGACCTGCCCAAGTAGTACGACTCGGCCATCTCTGCTTTCTTTTCTGCGGGCAGAGCCGCCAACTCGGCCGGCAGGGCGAAGGCCGGCGCGACCGAGATGAGCACGTATGCGACGAGTCCAATTGCGGTTGCGAACCGACGAACGGTAACCATGGCGAACACACTATACCATCGGCTGGGACGCATGGCGAGATTAGGAGCGCAACCGGGCGACTTCCGCGGGTCGCGCGACGCACGGGGCCGAAGCTGCCGGAGACCGGATTCGAACCGGTACGGTCCATGCGGACCAGGGGATTTTAAGTCCCCGGTGTCTACCGTTTCACCACTCCGGCCTGAAGCCCGAGCCTACCGACGGCTCCGTGAGCGGGTCAAACCTCGGTGTGCCAGCCTCCGCTTGATCGCGCCCCACACCCCACGCATTTGACCGCGAGGCCCGTCCGTACTACCGTTGTGCCCGTGTATGCGCTGGTAGAGATCAAGGGGAAGCAGTACCGCGTACGTCCCGGTACTGAGATCGTCGTCGACCGGCTGTCGGAGCCGGAGACGGAATCGCTCGATCTGGAGTCGGTGCTGCTGCTAGCCGACGGCACGGATATCCGGGTCGGCGACCCATACGTCGCGCACGCGCGGGTACGCGCCCGGGTGGCCGGGGAGGAGCGGGGAAAGAAGCTTCGCGTCGTCACCTATCGTCGCCGGAAGCGGACGCAGCGGGACTCAGGGCCATCGACAGCGGTACACGCGTCTGGTGATAGAGGACGTGGTCCTGGACGCCGCCAAGGCTGCGGCGACTCCCTGACGGGCGTGCTCGGCCTGCAGGCGGACGATCCCGGGGAAATCACGTTCCGGCATGCCGGACGCGCACGCGTGCGCGTCGGGACACGCTGGTAAGGGGAATAACATGGCTCACAAAAAGGGAGGAGGCAGCTCGCGCAACGGCCGCGACTCGATAGGACGCCGGCTGGGCGTCAAGCGCTACGGCGGCGAGAGCGTGCATGCTGGTACGATTCTCGTACGTCAGCGCGGAACGCGCGTCCATCCCGGCCCGAACGTCGGCCGTGGCAGCGACGACACGCTGTTCGCGCGGTCTTCCGGTTTGGTCCGATTCTACCGACGCCGTAACCGCAGCTTCGTGTGTATCGATGCCGCCGAGCCGGCGGAGCAGCCCGTCGCGCGCTGACCTCCGCAGGCGCCAGAGGCCGTCGATGGTCCGGTGGCATGCTGAGGACGGCGTGCGGTGAAGACAGCGATCTTCGGCGGCACCTTCAATCCGGTCCACAACGGTCATCTCCATCTCGCGGCAAGCGTGTGCGGGGAGTTGGAGTACGGGCGGGTAATCTTCATACCGGCTCTCATTCATTCCACGCACAGGGAGGACTCGCCGAGTTGGTTCGTCGGCTCACAACCGCGCGCGTCGCGAGGCTTCGCTGGCTCGATCGCCGGACAGCTCGCCTTTTCGGCTGACTCGTGCGAGCTGGACCGTGGCGGCGTCTCCTACACCATCGATACGGTACGTGATGTCGGGGCGGCCCGCGGCCGACTGGGTGTGATCATCGGCGACGACCTGGCGCCGACTATCCGTCACTCCTGGCGTCATGCGCTGCGTCGTGTGCTCGGGAGGCCGATCTGATTCTGGGACGACGTCATGAAGGCAGCGCGCCGCTGCCGTTCCCGCATCGGGTCGTGCACAACGTCAGGCTGCCGCTGTCCTCGCAGCTCATTCGCGATCGGTTGCGCGCCGGCTTGCCGGTCGATCATCTGACGCCGCCCGCGGTCGTCGAGTACATCCTCTCCCACGGGTTGTATCGCGAGCGATGAGGGTGGCCGGTGCCCACCGTGGACGGGCGGTGACCGGAGTGATCACGGGGCTCATCGTGGTCATCGCAACCGGTGCGTTCGCCCTGAGCTTTGCGAGGTTGCGCAGCGACGCGGTGAGCGACCTCATCGATGCCCGTGGACGCATCGCCGTGGTCTTCATGCTGCACATCGACGATCCGCAGCCGTCCTTCGAGGTGCTCATGCTCGACGCCAGGACCGGCCGTGCGCGTCCCTCTGTTGTCGCGGGTCGATTAGCGCGTGGTGCTGCACGACCCACAGCGGATGGACGCCATAGCCGCGCTGTACGGCTCGAACGGCCATGCCGCGCTGGTCGAGCGGTTGCGAGCGCTCCTCGAGTCTGACCGTCGACTGGTCTATCTGACCTGTCGTACGAGCGTGAGCTGGGGACTGGTGGGCTCATCGAGCAATCGATGCATGCGAACGTTACGGCGTCGAGTGATGGTGATCCCGGACCAGCTCCATCCAGGGGTGGCATGTCAGACAGGGTAGAGTAATCGAAACGTGACAGGGGAACGTAAAACACTAGCCTGGCCGTCGAGCACAGCATCGCAGCGTGTGCGACGGTGACGATGCTGCGTGCGGACTACGCTGGCTACGATCAGCCGGGCCCACCGAAGATGTCGTGCCGCCGAGCGCGTCGAACGGGTGCACCGGCTGATGCAGGGTCTGCTGCGATCCGTGGCCGACGGCGGTGCAGTGCTCGCCGACCCGACCGGCCAGCGGTTGCTGTACGATTCGGTCGCCACCGATATGAGTCGGCGCGCCTTCGACAAGCTGCTCGCCGCGCTGGTCGAGGGCTGGACACCGACCGGTCGTCCTGCTGCGGGTGCTGGGTAGAGTCCAGGATGTCGACGACCGCACGCTGCTGTTTCCCTATGACGAGGGTGCTCTGTTGAGAGATATCGTCAAGCAGACCGTGGCCGCCCTGTCCGTGCCGCTGGACGCCGAGGACGCGGACGTGACTCCTGCGGTGGAAGTGCTCAACGGCACCCGCACGAGCGGCCTGGCGGCGCAGGCGGCGACGGTATTCGAGAGCTTCGGGTACCGAATCGTGGCCGTGGACAACGCTGCCCACCCGACTATGAGCGCACGCTGATCGTCGGCGCCGGGGCGATCCGGAACTGGCGCGGCGGGCGGCGGAACTGATCCGATGCGATCAGGGTGCTGCGCCGGAGGCGGACGCACGGGCAATCGACCCATCATCGGCCAGCGTGGACGTCACGGTGATCCTGGGCCGCGACTTCAACGGTCGCTTCTGTCAGGCTCGCTAAGGATTCTGTCGATTGGCGCGTCAGCGGCAGATCCGACAGACTCCTTGGCGGAAAGGTGGGGATGGGCCAACAGCGGAGCCACAGGCGACCGTCTTGACGCGGTAGCATGGCCACCCAGGAGGCAGCGCAATTGGGCCCCGACAGCCTGCGGACCGCGATGACCATCGCCGCACTGCTGGTCGAGCATCAGGCCGAAGAGACGGTCGTGCTCGACGTGAGCCGGCAGAGCGGCTGGACCGACTATTTCGTGATCGCGACCACGCGCAGTCACGCCCACCTGCGCGGTGTGCTGCGTCACCTGGATGCCGCGCTGCGCCGGCTGGGTCACGCAGGCCGGGAGCCCGCCGGGCACAGCCTGCGCCGGGCACCGGACGACAGCGGGTGGGTGCTGGTCGACCTGGGCGATGTGGTGGTCCACCTCATGACGGACGAGCAGCGGCGTTTCTACGAGTTGGAGAGGCTCTGGTTTCGCAGTCCGATCGTGTTCCGTGACGGCGCTTCGCCAGCGGCCCCCGGCGCGCGGCCGTAGTAGGCCTCCTTCAGACCGCCGTCACCGTCGGCGAACGTGTCTTCAAAGTCGTCTTCGTCTTCGTCATCATCCATCTCGTCGTCGTCTCGTCCTCTCCTCGAAGTCGTCGAAGTCGATGATGTCGTCGTCCGCCACGGCGAAGCGTCGTCCGTGGGGCGATGATCCATGCCGGATTCGAGTTTCCGGCAGATCCGGTTCGAACCGGTCATGCTCCGAAGGGACGGACGGTACGTCACGGATTTGGGCGTCAAGATTGGGGGCTTCGAGAGGTGGGGGAGAAGCAGTGGTTTTCAAGTCCTGGTCACCGTCCGTATAATTCTGTGTCGATGGGACGTCGGCAAGCGGTAAGCCACCGGTTTTTGGTACCGGCATTCGCAGGTTCGAATCCTGCCGTCCCAGATGATCCATCGGAGCAAGTAAGTGGAACGATTAGCAATACGGGCCGAAACCAGATCGAAGACCAGGACGCGGGAGGCGCGCCGGCTGCGCCGCGGAGGCCGTGTACCGGCGGTAGTGTACGGCGGGGCCGAGGCCGAGTCGATCTCCCTGGACACGAAGGAGGCGCAGCGGCTGTTCCGCCATGCTTCCGAGAGCACCATCATCTCCCTTTCGACCGACGCGGGCGAACGCGACGTGTCTCATCAAGGACTACCAGACCGACCGCATCACTGACACGCTGCTGCACATCGATTTTCTGGAGGTCGTGGCCGGCCAGGCCCTCCGCACGCATGTCCCCCTGCACTTCATCGGCACCCCCATCGGCGTGCGCGAGGGCGGCATCCTGGAGGCGCTGCTGCGCGAGCTGCACGTCGAGTGCCTGCCGAAAGATCTGCCGGAGAGCCTGGAGATCGACATCGAAGGGCTGGACAGCGGCGACTCGATCCATGTTCGCGAGTTGGACACTCCGGACCGGGTTCGCGTCCTGAGCCCGCCTGATCAGGTGGTCTGCCTCGTCGCTCACCGCGTGGCAGAGGAGGAAGAGAGGAGGTCGATGAGGCCGAGCTCGAAGAGGCAGAAGAGGTCGACGAGGCTACCGACGAGGACACGTAAGCCGGCTACCTCCCAACGCCGCCTGTTGGTGGTCGGGCTGGGCAATCCCGGGCGTCGCTACACGGACACCCGGCACAACGTCGGCTTTCGGCTCGTGGAAGCGCTGGCGCGTGCCAGCGGCGTCCGGCTGAAGCGACACGGGCTCGGCCGCTACGCGGTAGCGCGCGTTGCGGCCGGGGGCGGCAGCGTGTTCCTGGCCGAGCCGCTTACCATGATGAACCGCTCGGGCGACGTGCTGGCCGCCCTGCTGCGCTTCAGCGGCTGCACGTTGGCGCAACTTGTGGTCATCTGCGATTCCATCGACCTGCCGGTTGGCTCGGTACGCTTGAAGCGCTCCGGCTCCGCAGGCGGCCACAACGGGCTGGCATCGATCATCGCCGCCGCCGGCGGCGGCGGCTTCCCCCGGCTCTGGGTCGGCGTCGGCAGACCGGATGCCGGCGGCGACGTGGTCGGCCACGTGCTGGGCACGCCGGACTCGGGCGATCAGCAGCGGATCGCGGCGGCCGAACGCTTCGCGGCCGAGCACGTGCTGCGCCTGGTGGGCGAACCCATCGATCGGGTGATGCATGAGGTCAACTCCTACGATCCAGGCTGAGGTCGAGCGCGCTCTGCGCTCGCTCGGTGTGCGGCGCGGCCAGACGGTGGTTGCCGGGTACTCCACCGGCCCGGATTCGACGGCCCCTGCTGGCGCTGTTGTGCCGGCTGCGCATGCCGCTGGGGATCGAGGTGATCGCCGCGTACTTCGACCACGGACTGCGTCCGCGCTGTGCTATCGACGGGGACATCAGCCATGCACGTACGACGGCGAGCCGTTTGGGAGTCCCGCTGCGAGTCGGCGTTGCGGCCCGGGAGGATCCGCCCGACCCGGGCGGCCCGGAGGCAGCGGCGCGCGGCGCGCGCTACCGCTTCCTGGAACGCCTGGCCGGCGAGTGTCGCGCCGACTGGATCGCGATGGGCCACACCGCCGACGACCGGGCTGAGACCGTGCTCATGCGCGCGCTGCAGGGAACCGGCATCGCCGGTCTGGGCGGCATGCGGGCCCGGAGCGGCCGCGTCATCCGCCCCCTCGGGGCCCTGCGGCGGGACGATCTGCTCTCATGGCTGCGCGACGAGCGGCTGGCATTCCGCCGCGACCTCCAGAACGCCGATCCCCGGTTCACTCGCAATCGGGTGAGGCGCCTGCTGGTCGACGTCGAGCGAAGCTTCCCGGGGGCGGCGGCGCGTCTGGCGGAGCTCGGGCGGCAGGCGGAGGCGACCCAGGAGTTCGTGACGGCCCAGGCCGCGGAACGGTTGCCGTGGAGGCGGACCGCTCTTGGCATCGCCGCTCCCTGGCAGGAATTTCGGGCATCCCCGCCGGCGCTGCAACTGGAGGCGCTCTACCAAGGCTACGATCGGCTGCTGCGCGGCACCGGTCCGCGCCGCCTGCCGCGCCGGTTCCTGGTTCCCGTCCAGCAGGCGGCGGCCCGCGACGCGCCGCGGGTGCGCGCCGCCGGGCACGGCGTGGTCGTCGAACGCGTCGCAGCCTATCTGGTCATGTCGGCCGAGGTTGTCCCCAGTGATAGAACCGGCTATCTTTGGAGGGCCGTAAGGAGCGGATCGTATAAAATACCGGAGACTCAGATCGAAATCCGGAGAGCGGAACCCATCGCTGGCGAACGAACGGCTGCCAGCGCGCTGCGGATCGGATCGGTTGACGGACCCCTCCTGGTGCGGTCGTGTCGGCCCGGAGATGTGATCCGATTGCGTTCCGGCGCGAAACCGCTCGCCGCGTTGCTGCGCGAGTGGGGCGCACCGGAAGCGCGTCGGTGGATGATCCCCGTGGTCGCCGATGGTCGAGGTGTGCTGGCAGTCTGCGGTGCCGCGTTCGGTTACCGGGATGTGCCCAGCACATGGTGTGCCGATGGTGAAGGCAACGGCACCGGCGCGGTGATCGCGATCGGCCGCGTAGAGGAGGAGTCGTGAGCAACCGTTCGCAAGAGCCCAAGAAGCCCGATCCCGGGCTGCCCAAGCTGCCGTTCAACAACCGGGTCGCGCTGATCACGCTGCTCGCACTGATCGCCCTGTTCGTGCTGCTGGTGGTCTACAACAACGAGCGTGGCTTGCCAGGGAGATCGCCTACTCGGTCTTCCTCGCATACGTCGATCAGAGGGAAGTGGCGGAGGTCAAGATCGTCGACGGCTTCGAGATCCTGGGCCAGTTCAGCGACAACCAGGAGCAGTTCAAGACCACCATCCCCTACCACGACCCGCAGCTCCTGAACCGGCTGGAGAACAGCGGCGTGAGGATCACCGGCGGGCCGAAGCCGGTCTCGCCGTTCCGGATCTTCATCGAGTTCCTGCCGTGGGTACTGGGCATCTTCTTCATCTGGTTCATGTTTCGCCAGGTGCAGGGGTCCGGCAATCGCGCCTTCTCGTTCGGCAAGAGCCGCGCCAAGCGCTACCTGGACACCAGCAAGAAGATCAGTTTTAGCGATGTCGCCGGTCAGGAAGAGGCCAAGTACGAGCTCGAGGAGGTGGTCGAGTTCCTGAGCAACCCGGCGAAGTTCTCGCGCATCGGCGCCAAGATCCCAAAGGGGGTGCTGCTGGTAGGGATGCCGGGAACCGGTAAGACCCTGCTGGCAAAGGCGATCGCCGGTGAGGCCAGCGTGCCGTTCTTTCACATGTCCGGTTCCGACTTCGTGGAGATGTTCGTCGGCGTGGGCGCCAGCCGGGTCCGCGATCTGTTCGAGCAGGGCCGCAAGCACGCCCCCTGCATCCTGTTCATCGACGAGTTGGACGCGGTCGGCCGTACGCGCGGTGCCGGCTACGGCGGGGGCCATGACGAGCGCGAGCAGACGCTCAATCAGATGCTGGTGGAGATGGACGGCTTCGACACCAAGGACGGCGTGATCATCATCGCGGCGACCAACCGGCCGGATGTGCTGGACCCGGCGCTGCTGCGACCGGGCCGTTTCGATCGTCAGGTCGTCGTCGATATGCCGGACGTGAAGGGCCGGGAGGAGATCCTCAAGATTCACAGCAGCAAGGTCCCCGTCGGCAACGACGTGGACATCAATCGGGTCGCCCGCGCCACACCGGGCTGCTCGGGGGCCGATCTGGCCAACATCGTCAATGAGGCGGCGCTGCTGGCCGCTCGCAACGGCAAGGATCAGGTGGGCATGGCCGATTTCGAGGAGGCGCGAGACAAGATCATGATGGGCTTGGCGCGCCGCTCCAAGGTGATCCAACCGTCCGAGCGCGAGATAATCGCCTATCACGAGGCCGGTCATGCGTTGCTTCACTACCATCTTGAACACGCGGACCCGTTGCACAAGGTCACCATCGTCCCGCACGGCATGGCACTCGGCGTTTCCTTCTCTCTGCCCGAAAACGACATGTACACGCGTGGCAAGGGCTGGGCTGCTGGACCGCATCACCATCACCATGGGCGGATACGCTGCGGAGAAGCTGCGCTACGGCGAGACGAGCACCGGAGCTCAGAACGACATCGAGCAGGCTACGGAGCTGGCGCATCGCATGGTCTGCGAATGGGGCATGAGCGAGACGCTGGGGCCGGTTGCCTACGGCCAGAAGGAAGAGCCGATTTTCCTTGGCAAGGAGATCGCACGGCACAAGGACTATTCGGAGGAGACCGCTCGGCACATCGACCAGGAGGTGGTCGCCATCCTGTCGTCGCGGCTGCAGACGGCTACCGAGCTTCTCAAAGGCAACGACGATCAGATGCAGGTGCTGGCAAAGACGTTGCTGCAGAGGGAGACGATCGAGGACGCGGAAATCCGCATCCTTCTCGGTTTTCCTGAGCGCGACGGATTCTCGAGCGGCGACGCACTGGCCGAAGGCCGGCCTGCCTGAAGGAGAGACCCGGGAGTCCGCTCGTGCGCGAGCAGTTCCGCAACTTCTGCATCATCGCCCACATCGACCACGGCAAGTCGACGCTCGCCGATCGGTTCATCCAGCACGCTCACGTCGTGTCGGAACGCGACTTCCACGATCGGCTGCTCGACAGCATGGAGATCGAGCGCGAGCGCGGCATCACCATCAAGTCGCAGGCGATCTCGCTTCCTCACGACCACCACGGCACCCGGTACCTGCTGAACCTGATCGATACCCCTGGGCACGTCGACTTCACCTACGAGGTATCGCGCGTGATCAGCGCCTGCGAAGGCGCTCTTCTGCTGGTGGACGCGACGCAGGGGGTGGAGGCGCAGACCCTGGCCAACTACTTCCTCGCCCTCGAGCACGACCTGGAAGTGATTCCGGTGATCAACAAGATCGATCTGCCGGCAGCGGACATCGATCGGACCCGCTCGCAGATCGAGCGGGATCTGGGGCTCGACGCGGAAGAGGCGGTGCTCGTCTCCGCCAAGACCGGTCAGGGGATCGACCGGCTCCTGGAGGCGATCGTAACTCGCATTCCGGCACCGGATGGAGACCCGGAAGCGCCGCTGCAGGCGCTGGTATTCGATTCCGCCTACGATCCGTACCGGGGCGTGGTGGTGCACGTTCGCGTGGTGGCAGGCCGGATCGTCCCGGACGCGCGCATCCGTTTCTGGGCGGGTGACGACGCCACCTACCGCGTGGAAGAGCTGGGTCTGTTCGGCATCAAGCCGCAGCCGACGGCCGCCCTGAACGCCGGTGAGGTCGGCTACCTGGTAGCAGGGATCAGATCGGTGGGACAGGCGCGCGTGGGGAACACCATCACCGAGGCCGAACGCCCCTGCGCGGCGCCGCTGCACGGGTTCCGGGAGGCAAAGCCCGTGGTCTTCGCGGCCATCTATCCGCTCGATGCCGATCAGTACGACGAACTGGCTGCCGGACTGGCACGGTTGCAGCTCAACGACTCCACGCTGAGCTTTACCAAGGAGTCGTCGGTGGCGCTCGGTTTCGGCTTCCGCTGCGGATTCCTCGGCCTGCTCCACCTGGAGGTGGTTCAGGAGCGGCTGGAGCGGGAGTTCGGCCTGGGGGTGGTGCTGACTGCCCCGTCGGTCGAATACCGGATACGGCTGCAGGATGGTTCGGAGTTCAGCGTGCATACGCCTGGCGAGTACCCGGACCCGGGAACCATCGAGCAGGTACAGGAGCCGTACGTCAGGGCTTCCATCATCACGCCGTCCGAGTACATCGGCGCGGTCATCTCCATCTGTCTGGAGCGCGCGGCATCCAGCAGTCGCTCAACTATCTGGACGAGACGCGCATGGAGCTTCGCTTCGATCTGCCGCTGGCAGAGATCGTCACCGATTTCTATGACCGGCTGAAGTCGGTCACGCGCGGATACGCATCATTCGACTACGAAGTCGCCGACTACCGTGACACCGACATCGTGCGACTGGACCTCCTGTTGAACGGCCAGCCGGTGGACGCGCTGGCGCAGTTGGTGTACCGCGGCTCGGCGGTGCGCCGTGCGCGTGAGGTGTGCCGCAAGCTGCGCGACCAGATCCCGCGTCATCAGTTCAAGATTCCGATCCAGGGAGCGATCGGCGGTCAGATCATCGCCCGGGAAACGATCAATGCCTATCGCAAGGACGTGACCGCCAAGCTGTACGGCGGCGACATCACCCGCAAGCGCAAGCTCCTGGAGAAGCAGAAGGCCGGCAAGAAGCGAATGAAGGCGGTCGGAGCGGTGGAGATCCCCAAGGAGGCGTTCGTGGCCGTGCTGCGCGGTGCCGACGCGTAGCCGGCAGCGGCCCGTTATCCGCCGCTGCTGCCCGTGATCGCCGCGAACGCCTGACTGAAGGTGTCTTCCAGCAGCCCGTTGGTGTTGACCCACCACTCCAGGTCCGCGTTGCGTGCCTGTGCGATGAACAGGTCCAACACGCTTTCTCCCGCCGCGCTCCGCAGATTCTCCGACGGTATCTCCCGCTCGTCCAGAAAGCTGAGAACGATCACCTGATCGGGAAGGCGGATCGCCTTCGACACGTCTCCCGCGTCGCTGCAGCGCAAACCCCTGCTGGAAGAACTCTTCGAAGTTGGCGGCGCCTGCCAGCAGCGCCAGCTCACCGGTCGTCGCGACGGGTCGCGGCGCGGCTCCGTTGCGGTAGTTGATCGGAAACCACTCGGTGGCGTGCACGGTGAGGTCGAGCTCGGAGGCGGCCGTGTGAAAGTCGCTTTGAGCCGCCGCGACGCGGAATCGGTCGGCTTGAGCCAGTAGGTAGTTCTCCACCAGGCCGCGCTCGGCCGTGGTCAGGTAGGCCCGGATCTTCGCGATGGTATCGGTGTCCGAGAAATCCGGCTGGACCACCCGGCTGTCCGCCCGGTAGAGATAGCGGGTTTCCTCCACGCCACTCGCAAGCACCTCGGAGACTTCGCCTTCGGCGAGGGCGAAGACCCGCTCCGCGGTCTCCGCATCCGTGAAGTCCTGGCTCACCTGGTAGAAGTAGCGGAAGCCCAACTCGCCGCCCTGATCGGCGAACTCGTCCTGCGAGTGGGCGCGCGCCTGATCCTCGAAGGTGGCGGTGCCGGAGACGATGCGCTGCCGGATCTCCTCGGCGGCGTCGACCCCGCCTCTGATCTGCATGCGGCTGAGGTCCACTCGACGAAAATCGGCTGCGTTGGCTTCGCCGTAGGCGGCGACCTCGGAGTCGGGGTACGCGTCGTCGGCCAGGCTGATGAACTCGAAACGGCGCTCGTCCCTGATCATCTCCTCGTAGAAGGTGACCTCATTGCCGCTGCTCAGGCGTCCGCGCGTCAGGTCGTCCGCGTAGCGCTGGCGCACCAGCAACTCTCGCAAGCGCTCCAGGTTGCCCTCGCGCGTCGCCACCGGCATCTCCTCGAGGTCTTCGTAGGACGCGATCGAAGTGATGAGCGCCTGGTCGACGCGCTGCTGCGATACGTGAACGCCGCCGGCCAGGGCGGCATGCACCCGGGCGGTGTGCAGCACGGTGTCGTTGAACGCCTGGCGCCAGACGCCGTAGGCAAGTATCCGCTGATCGACGCCGTCGGGAAATCGCGAGGACTGGTCGCGGTAGTGCCACTCGTACGAGGCTCCGAAGAAGTTGTTCGGCGTGAAGGTGATCTCCTGTCCGTCGTAGGTCCCGAACACGAGCGTCGACCCCGCATCGCCAAACCCGGAAGGGGCCAGCGTACCGATCAACGACACGCCGATGATGACCATTATCACGATGCTGAACCCGTAGAAGAGATACGACCGGTTCTTGCGTGCCTCTACGGACAGCGGGTTGCCGTCCCGCGCCATGGACGACCAAGATAGTCGCGCGGTCAGTGCGCTGTCAACGTGAGCGGGTTGTGGCCGTACTGAACTGAAACGACCGACGTGGCGGGCCTTGACAAGCGCGTCGCGGCGTCGCACCCTCCGGCTCTCTTCTGGGGGCGTGGCGAAGCTGGTTATCGCGCCGGCCTGTCAAGCCGGAGGCCGCGGGTTCAAGTCCCGTCGCTCCCGAAACAGAACTGCGGGCTGTGGCGCAGTGGCTAGCGCGCTCGGTTCGGGACCGAGAGGTCGGGAGTTCGAATCTCCCCAGCCCGACTCCCGCGCGCAGGCCCTTGCGTCCCCTCGCCGCGTTCGGCGAGCCATTCCAGGCTTTGATCGCAGGGGCCTCAACATCAGGTCGCCGGCAGCCGAAGATAAGGGAGTCGTGGTGCGGGCGCTCGTGTTGTTGTCGATCTGCATTGGTGCCGTCGGCTGTGCCCACGGGCAGGAGCGCTACTACGTCATGCAGCGGGGCGACACGCTGTACAGCGCCTCGCGTGAGTTGGGCGTACCGGTGCAGCAGCTCATGACGGTCAACGGCATAGACGACGCCAGGAACGTAGCGGTGGGCACGCGTCTCAAGCTGCCGGGCGTGGAGGGGGGATTGCGGCCGCTGGTCGCCGGAACGCAGGCGGTCAGCCGAACGTCGCAGCCCCTCGTTGGCCCTTCGGGCAGCCGGTCTACGCTCTCGTCGACGCCGCGCCCGGCGCAACCTGCCGCGGGGCCGTCCATGCCGGTCACCTACGCGATGGCGAAGGGTGACACGTTGTACTCGATCGCGGCCCGCTTCGGTCTGGATGTGGCCGATTTGATCCGGATCAACGACATCGACGACCCGCACGACCTCGCCACCGGGACCGTGCTGACCCTCGAGGGCGCGCGCCGCCGCACGGTGGCCCTGTCCGGTCCGGTGCTGTGGCCCACTGACGGCGAACGGCAGCCACTCACCGGCAAGCTGGACGGCGTAGCCATCCGCGGCGCTGCCGGGCAACCCGTGCGGTCGGTCTCCTCCGGGACCGTCACCTGGTCCGGGCCTCGTCGCGGCTACGGGTACGTGGTGCTGGTTCGCAAGGACCGCTACGTCTACGCGTACCTCAACAACGAGCAGGTGCTCGTGCAGGTCGGCGACCGCGTACAGGTCGGATCGCAGATCGGCCAGCTAGGGGTCAACCCGCACGACAACACCGTACGGCTGTACTTCGTCGTAACGAAGGACGGGCGATTCGTCGACCCCGGGTCGGCACCGCGTGCCTAGCGCGCGAAACGCCCCGATCACGGCCGATCAGGTCTTCCGGTTCGGATCATCCACGTCGACCGTTCGCTTCGTCCCGACGCTGCGGCCGACCGATGTCGGGCCGCCGCACGACGCGCTGTTGGTCTGCGACCAGCACACCGCGCCCCTGCTCCCGAC